>SWBL01000172.1:0-104865 GCA_024195585.1 Aureobasidium sp. EXF-3400 | reverse complement strand
GGTTAGTATAGTTACTTCCTAATTTTATAGACTACTTAGAGCTTAATAAAGAGTAAAACCTCTACTTAGAAAATAGAGATATATACTATAAGAAGGGTAATTTAATTAGTAATAACGCCTAATATAAAAAGGCTCTATTTAGATAGATTATTAAGAGTAGCCTTAAACTTACTAAAGTAGCTTTTAAATAATTATAACTACTAGCTTTTAATCCTTTAGTTCTTCTTACTTATTCTATAGTAAAAGGTCTATAAGAATAAAAGACTTTAATTAAATAGATCTTTAATTAAGGTATAGTATATATTAGTAGCTATAATTATTTCTATACCTTAATCTATATATAGAATCTTTAGTATAATACCTTTCTTATATAAGTAGTTAAAATATTAGTAATATATAGAGATAGTAGTTTATATAGTTATACTAATATAGACCTATATAATATTATAAGACTAAGTATTAATAGTAGTATAGATCTAAATACTATACTTCTTAAATTTATAGTAAGTATCTATATACTATATATAATTTAGTCTAGGATTATTAGTAAGTAGGCCTTATTTTCTAGCCTTTTTTTATCTTCTTTAATAAGCCTTAAAGTTAGCTCTAGTAGCAACTTAGTAGACTTAGTTATAGCTAATAACGTTAAGATTATAGTATTTATTATAAAGGTAGGTATATAGATACCTATAACTAAGGTCTTTAATATAACTAGTATTATACTCTATATAAAGAATATCTTATAAAATAATCTCTAACTTCTATCCTTTAATAAGTAAAAGACGCTTTTAAAGACTAAGTCTATATTAGATATCTATAATCTATTAAGTACTTACTTCTATCTCTTTATAGCTAAGTATCTTTAAGTATTCCTTATTAGTTATCTAGAATCTACTAAATAGAGTCTATATTTAAGAGTAAAGAAGCTCTTTATTAGGTTATAAAGATATACCCTATACCTTAAGATAATAATATAATATAGCCCTTATAATAATAATTCTATACTCTTTTAAAAGGTTTAAAACCTTCTTAACTTTATAACTAATAGTCTTAATCTAGAGAGTAATAAGGTCTTTCTAAGGATTAAGATTAATAGGTAGTACTATTAATATATATTAATAAGGATAGGAAGAGTATTACTATAAAGAGATATAATGTCTTAATAGTCTATCTTAATAGTAGTAAGACCTAGTATAAGTAAAAAAGGAAAAAGAGAAAGCTAGCTAGTAAGTAGGACTTTAATAGAGATACTAGTAAAAAGATAGCTAGTTAGTAGTAAAGAAAAGAAGAAGAGTTTAATAGTAAGAAGGCCTAGTTTTATTACTACTAGTAAGGGTTCTAATAAGCTATAAAAGAGTAGTAAAAAGGAAGATAATAAGGTTAATATTAATATCTTAAAGTGTTATAGAAGCCTTTCCTAGTCTTTTAGATTTATATAGTAATTTACTAATAATCTTAAAAAGACGCAAAAAGTATAGATAGATAGAGAGGATAATATATATAGATAGAGAGGCTAATAATATACTAGTAATAGTAATAACTATAAGGTTAGAAAATGTTACCTTATAGACCTTTCTAGCTCTTTTAGATTTATATAGCGATTTACTAACGATTTTAAAAAGGCGTGAAAGATAGCGAGGTTATTATTTATTAACACTTTAGAAGTTAAGAAGCATGGAAACTTGGCACTGAGACTCGAAGTATAATTGGCGCGTCGTCATCACCTGGACCGTTTCAAGCTTCTTAGTCCACCCCAACGTCATCGTCTGTACACCCAGTTATAAGGTACAGAAAGCTTGGATTACTACAGACTCACAAGGAGCATTGCATGAAATTGAACTGCGACCAGAGTCAAGCAACCTCACCGTTTCACAGTGGGAATTGGGCTCAGCCGTGAACAACTCCCTAGTAGCGGCAAGCTCGGCTTTTCTGGTAGGACCTGTGGCGTATGACTTGGGCCTTGGAGGCTCCTTGTACGACGCGTTTTGTGGTGTCATGATCTCAACCTGGACACGATCACCCGACGAGTACCTGGATCCCGGGACCCTAACAAATGACACGCAACGCCTTTTCAATGCGGTGGCAAATCAAATTGCTGCGAGGTATTTCACCAGAGACACGGCAGGCACAACTATTGGAGCATATAGAGCTACCCAAAGCAGGATTGTGCTTCTCAATGTATCGCTCCGTGTTGTTGAAGCTGGAATCGCGGTCATCATTGTTTGTGCTTCACTGATGATTGCTTACTCACCATGGGTACAATACTCTGGAGCTGGGGACAACACCGCGATCTTGGCTGCCGTTCTTGCTCGGAGTGCGCTACTTAGGATTTTTTCGAAAGGTAGTGGCATCAGATCCGATAAGCACATGAGACAAATGGTTTCTGACCGAACATTCGTTTGCGCGGATCATGCTCTTGTAGAAGGCGAGCTATTGCAAATATACACCTCCAACGATAGTCCTCAACCCGACACACTTCCAAGCGATCACGGCTTTTGGAGGCCTACGGCACTATCCAAGTCTATGATGGTCATAACTCTCGTCATACCACTGGCTATCATCGCTTCTTTAGGAACGACTGATTACATCTCGTGCAACAGTTATGGTAATGGTCTGGCAGCTGTACCATCCAACCATAGATGGCATCTGGCATGGACTTGGACGCCGGCAATAGCCATGACGATCACCAAACTCTTGTGTCAGTCAGTCACATCATCTGTCTCTCTTTTGGACCCTTACAGTAGATTAAGAAAGCGAACGTCTACCAGTGACCGCAGGCTTAATCGGAGCAACTTGGCAAAATCCTCGTTTCAGTTATGTTATCAAAGTTCACGAAGCAGACGTTGGGCTCTACTTTCAACATCGCTATCAGCTCTCTTGGGGCCTTTCCTGACTATTGTTGTCAGCGGTCTCTTCTTCGTTCAGACTGGAAGCCGAGGTTTGGATGCCGAATTCCGGTCGATTGATCATATTGCCCATCCAACAGGGAGGAATTGCTCATTGAGTGGTTGGACGTAAGCGTCTTTGTGTGCCGCCAATCTTCTCGATAGTGGGTACAGTATCTACCCAAGAGGTACTTACGAGAATCTGGTTTACCCACTCCAATCTGACATCTGGTACACAAGCACAAGAAGCGCTCGGCTATTCAATATCTCAAGTGTCCAGGTAAACGTGCCAGTCGTCTTGTCAAACACAACCTGTCGGGCTATGGACCCCAATGGTTTCAGATATACCCTAGGGACTAATGGTACAAACAATCCGGCCGCATTTAAACCTGATGGCACATACACTGCTGATTTGAACGCTATGCATCTAAATCTCACCCACATAGATTTCGCCAGCTATCAGTGCGAAGATTCAATGCTTCTCGAATGCGGTGACCAAGGTGCACACGCCTGTCCAGACAATGGCACCCTTTGTTTGGATAGAATGCTAAATCTAGGGATTGACCTCGACCCGTGGGCCTTGTATCCGTTTATCGAATTGTTGTACGCATCCGAGATCAAAACCGCAGACGTCGACTGGGCTAGCCCTTCCGCCTGGCCTAATCCTCAAGCTTTGATGCAAGCTGTTGTCGCACGCAACAGCACTTCCACCTCACCGGTGCCAGATCTCTTCGCAATATATGGCTTCTGGACTCCTGGACACCCGAATTTGAACGGCATTGAATGCTACTTTGACATGAGAAGCGGCCAGGCAAACATCACATATGACATAAACACGAAAGAGGTGGTCGAGGTTCAGTTAGACGACGCCACACTCTCCTTTCTGCCAAACACAAGCGACTGCACTCCATGGAGTGGTGGTCTGTCGGATGCACAACTCGAATCGTTCTTACCGAGCGGCTCTTTGTGGACTACCGCACTCAATGGTAGCAATGTCACAGCCTTCTATTCATTCGAAGGTGCCGCGACGATAGCTGAGCGCATCAGTCGCATCTACAACAACTACAATACCCAATACTACAACATCGCTCTTCGAGAGCACAATACAACAAGCAGCACGAACGAGACCGCAGGTTTGGTATTCGACGACAACTGGCAACTCTTGACGCAGAGCACAATCACCACACGCATTCTCCAAGCCCTGCTCGCAGTGATGTGGCTCTGTACCGCTATTGCTCTTTTCCTCTTCGACGCTAAGAATCTACTGCCGAAGAACCCTTGCAGTATCGCCGCTCAGGCTTCGCTGCTTGCTGATTCAAAGTTCCTTGATCTGATCCCTCCAGGTGCTGAGAATGCTACTGCAAAGGAGTTGATGCAGATGACGCCTTTTGTTGATCATCAGTTTAGCATGGGATGGTGGGACAATGATAACGGTGGTAGAAGGTTCGGTATTGATGTCGGGGTTGCTGATTATGATAAGGATGGGAACCACGTGGGTAATGAGGAGGAACAACCCTGAGATTGATGCCTTGATAGGGTCGACTTGTCAGTCTTGAAAATTTTCGTATATTGCATACTGAAAGGCGTGCTGATGGTACATGCGCTCTTCCTTTCCCATCTCGACTTGTTCTGTTGGCAGAGCTATTCGACCACATATATATGATTAATGCGAACGCTTTCAAGGGACAAGTGATGAACTCGGAGATTTCGAATTTGACGAATTGCACTTCCTGAGGGATCACAACCACTAGAGCCTTTATTCATATGATATTTCCCTTCCTCTAGGTTATACCAAGCTAGATCTCTGAGACAGATCTGACTTGGGCAAGAGTGATCATCTTAGTGTCGGTCCTTTCCGGTATGTCATCGTTGCTGAACGAGGTTTTCTCAGCATGTTTCGCATCGAATTGTTTTCTATCAATCTATTAGTCGCAATTCATCAAGACATCAAGGGGAATGATTTACTCTTGTCTCTGATGGAGGAAATGAACAATCCATGTCATTCCTATCAGACAAAGAGCCATAGCCGCAGTGAAGGAGAAACCCTTTGCGTATCTTGGTGCCTCGACTGTCTTCCAGAAGATAAGCGGAGTCCAGACGGTAGTCGACTGCGCTATGGCGTTCATAGCCACTAAAGTAAGTGCTCGCTCATTGACGTCGTGTTTGAGAATGTCGTTCGCCCAACCACTATTCAAAAACTGTCAGCAGGAATAGCGAGAGAAGGACCGAAAAACTGGCTTACTAAAGAACAGAAGACATGGCAACCGCCGAGTAAGAAGTATTATACGCAAAGAACTTTGCAGCCTTCGGTACATCCCAAACCAACAAAATAACCACACCAATCAAATTCCAAGAATGAGCAATGGTAATAGCCAATGGTCTTCCAAACACCAAATCTGCTCCAAAACAGATAAACAAGACGTAAAAGATACCTAACCCAGGAGCTGTAGCACTTAAATCATTCAAGCGAGATTTAGAATATTTGTGCAAACTTTTTAACCAGAGTAGATATGGTGCTGTAGAAGCATTTAAGCAAGCGTTCCAGAAGAAAATGTCCCAGATGACGAGGATCCAGAGTTTCCAGCCTAGAAAGACTTTTTTTGCAAGAGCCCAATTGAAGGGTTTGTGGTCGTGGGTGTGGCCTGCTCTTTCTAGTCGTTCTTTTGCGAGTGTCAGCTCTTGTTTTGTCAAAAAGACTGATTTGGAGTTTGAGGGTGTGCCGGGCCAGACCCAGAAGCCAATTATACCGAGAGGTAAGGTGATTATGGAGTTTATTATGAACATCCTGGTGGCAGAATGTACAGTTAGCATATTTACAATGTATGTGGATCCTCTGTAGACGTACCAACGCCATCCAGCTAGACCATGGACGCTGTCAAGATGTGCCGAACACGCGCCCTGAATGAGACTGGCTGTGAGTGTTCCCAAGGTGAGGCCAACATAAAAAATGCCGCCTCGCCTGCTGATTTCGTCGCCACGATACCATGCGCCTAGGACGAAATGGACCGCCGGGAAAAACGCACTCTTCAGCAATCATCAATTAGCAGTTGTTCCTAGCATGGAGTTCAATAGAATGCTTACCTCAAATAAGCCGACCAAAAATCGATACGCCATAATCTCCGAATACCCCTGGGATCGGTACTGGAGAAGTGTAAACACACCCCAAAGAATATCAAGAGCAGGCACGAGGATATTCATGCGGATCTTTGGAAAGAGCAGCGCGAACGGTAGTTGACCCAGTACGGCACCCAGATTATACATGATCTGAAAGTGTACAAGTTCATTCCCATGGAAATTCAGGTCTTCGGACATACCCGAAGCGTATGCATTGTCTATGTGTTGTGATGTTAGCAAGTCGTAATTCTGTGGTACAACGTCCTATACGAACTGATGTTGCTTTGATCGAGGTATTTAGCCCAATAGGTGACAAAGGCGTAGCTGACGATGAGTACGTCAAGTTTAGCAATCAACTTGCGCTCATCTTTTGTGTCGGAAGGGTGGTACCAATGATACCACTTGCGGTTCGTACGATAGATGTCTGTGTCTGCCATCACTACTTGAGATGATATTGTCTTGAACTCTCGATAGGACTTACACGCCAACTTATGTCTCCATTACTCACTAATTATTGCAGGCATTGCATTGCGACATTGAGGCCAAGAATGTTGACAGTGGATAGAGGCATCCCAAGTGGAGTCGATTGACTAGGTGGATTGTCGACGTTCGTGTGTTGTTCTCAACATTTCCACAGCTGGAGCGGAGAGAAGGACCGCTCCGTGATTCGGCATATATGTATGGCATCATCGAGGATCTGATTGTGTAATTGCTGTGGTAAATCAAGAAGGACGCTTATTGCGAGTGTGCCTTCGAAGTGCATGCATGAAGCTAAGTATGACATATATTTTATATCACAACCAGGGAAAGTCCGTGGGACTAATGCCTCCTTTCGGGGACCTTACCCCCAGGTCTGGTTGGAACAAGATTCTTGTCTCTCCCTTGTTTTGCGGTGAAGTCTGAGTTATCACCGTTCTAGAGAGATGCCTGAATTGACAGATTAAATCGAAAAATGCTGAACATCATTGATCCATTTGCATGTTTTCTGCGATGCGATGTGCTGTTTTACAAATCCCACCAGGTCTCATGTAGGTCTCTGAGATCAACCTTCTCGGGCAGCTTCAGGTGAGCAGTAACATTGCCTTCTGGGTCCAGCTCTCTTCTCGAGCGTCCATTCCCCCAGTAGGCGAATCTGTTTTCTGGTCGTACGTATGTGTACTCCCAATCTTCCCATCTTGGCTCTCGCCGAACCACAGCTAGATGGCTTGCGCTACCTGGCCACTGACCGTGAATGCGAGCTCCTGCACGTCGACCATTCGCCCAACTGCTGCATTTACGTGAAAAAGTTGTACGAGGGAAGAACGCGTCGCAGTAGGTGACAAAGTCGTCTGTCGCAGCCTTTGATGGCTGTAAGGTCGAGATTCCCTGGCTGCTCACCTTGCGGAGAACCTTTGCGATGTATGCTACTTGGGTTTCTACTGAGAAAGGCACAGAGCCTGATGCACCTGCTGCATTGGGGCCTAAGGGTTATCAGGGTTAGAGTCAATAAAATGGTTACGCAGGCAAACGACTTACCAGCCAAATGTAATAAGTTTGGGAAACCTGGGGTAGCAACACCAATATAAGAGTAGGGCCAGCCAAATTTGCCGTCAGGGCGCCAGTCTCGGGAGAGGTCGTAATCACCAGCTACGACGGGAAATGGTGGGCTAAAGTCCACATTCGCGCCCGTGGAACAAATGACAGCATCAACTGGGCGATGAATGCCATCTTGCGTAACGATTCCTTCTTCGGTGAAGTGGGAGATCGGCGTTTGGATAAAGCTTACATTGGGCTTTGTGATTGCTTCCAGGTAACCGGGTCCAGGGGTAAGTCTTCTACAATGAGGAGGAAAGTCTGGAACGATCTGATCGAGAAGCTCAGGTTTTTCGACAAGGCGCTTACGCATGAGTTCTTTGAAGTCCCGAGCAGCATTCTTGCTCGTTTCCGAGTCTCTAAGAACAGCATCATAACGCCTGAAGAATGGCCCCTCTAGTTCTTTGCGGAACTTGAGGTAAGTTGTTGGATCCTTGAAAGAGTCGAGCTCTTCCGCCGTAAATAGCAGAGGGGTTGCTTGACGCTCCCGTGCTGAACCATTGAAGCTTCCCGCAATCCATGTCGGGCTTCGAGCGTAATGATCTAAATGGCTTGCAACTTTCTGTATTTTCAAACCACGTACCACCCTAGGAGTTGTCAGATTAGTCAACCACAATCTGCGTTGGATGGCTCTCTCCGCCCGAGTACCGAGACCAGGCGATCATACGCTTTTGAAAATGCTCAAGACGATAAGATGGGAACTTTAACATACCACTTCTGGATTCTTCTCGAAGATAGTCAACTGAATGCCAGGCACCTTGGCAGGTAACAATGCGCCAGCGGTTATACCGGCGAGACCAGCTCCGATCACAGCGACCTGACAGTCGTCAGCTAGGTAAAGGCCTCCTCTCTGAAAGTGGTACTGACCTTCAGTTCACGAACATCGTCGATGGGATGATCGCCGAGAACGAAGTCGGTAGGATAAGGATAGACCCAGTCCTCCTCAGAGACGTCCTTGTTAATTTCAACAACGTCCTGCAAAACATCCCGGGTGGTCTCGACCACTGTTATACCTGCTTCTTTCTCGTCGAAGAAGTTTGGCACATCGGTACGGATGGTTGCAATTTCAGCAGCCATAGTGTAGGGACTCGCTAGACCGTCGCACTTGAATCTCAAAATAATGATGGGACGAGATTGTACTCGTGATGTGGTTTTAATCTTGGGCAACAGACAATGCTGGGTTATATCCGGTCTTCTTACCGTGATCAAATCACCGCATTGGAGCTGTGGATTACGTGCGAGCTCGCGACATCGTCGCTATCTCTCACCGGACAAGCATATCACGAGTCGCGTGTACATGACATTGATGAACGTGATGACTTGCGCTGGTGCCAAGAAGTCTAGTTGAGATAGATCATCCGATATCCGACGAAATTGGAGGCTGCGGAGCCAATGCGCGAGTTGCAAGGAGGCAGGCGGGGTGTGAGGAACATAGGTGTTTGTTTTGTTTGCTCCTTCTCCCGAACCCCGCACACCACGACAGCTCTTGATACGACTTGTTCCTCCCTCTAGACCCATTGCATGAAACAACAACCCCACGAAGGATTACAGTGAATGGCGTGCGAGCACGACAGTATCCACTTCTATGGATATGCAGGGTCTTGACAACGTAGACTTTCTCAACCACACATAATCGTTTTCCTGACACGATTCAAGATATCAGTTGCAGGTGGTTATCTTTAGGATATAGGCGGTAGGTTTGTCGGAGCGCTGAACATGGGCACAAACGCCCTGGGAGGAGGCACATGGCGTGCGAGCACGACAAGACCCATTCCTATACATTGCGCGGGGTCTTGACCAGGTAGGCTTTTCCGACCACATATAATACTCTGCTCGTCACAATCAGAACTATCAACTGCGACTGGTCGTTCCTGAATACGAGCAAACATGGCTGCTAACAAGGAAATTCTTATCAATGCGTTTGATATGAGCACCATTGGACATCTTTCGCCTGGACAGTGGAAGGCAAGCACGCCTACATAGATTTATGACTGCAACCACTAACAGCCACAGAACCCAAGCGATAAGTCAACCACCAAGCGCAAATTGGATTACTGGATCGACCTGGCAAAGTTACTCGAAAAAGGCGATATCAATGCTCTATTTCTGGCCGACACATACGGCGGCTATGATACCTATGAGCAGAGTCTAGATGAGTGTATTCGCCGCGCAGCGCAATGGCCGGTGACTGATCCCACTATCGTAAGTGCTCTTCTGCAGCAACAAGTCTCGGCCTACCCTTACCTCTTGATAGCCCATTTCAGCCATGGCAGCCGTGACCAAAAATCTTGCCTTTGGTATCACAGCAAGTACTTCATTTGAACCACCTTTCTTGCTTGCAAAACGTTTCTCAACACTTGACCATTTGACTCAAGGTCGGATCGGCTGGAACATCGTGACTTCTTGGAAAAAGGCAGCGTTCAAAGCCATCGGAATTGATACACCCATTGACCATGATCAACGCTATGAGCAAGCTGATGAATACTTGAGATTACTGTACAAGTGCGTCGTTCAAATTCAAGCTCTATATTTTGAAGTTCTGTTCAGCTAACCGTGGCAGACTCTGGGAAGGCTCATGGAGCGATGATGCCATTATCGCCGATGCCGAAAACGATGCTTATTTCGACCCCGACAAGATCAGAACCATCAAGCATCAAGGAAAATATTTCAATCTCGAGTCGAGGCATATCGTTGATCCATCGCCTCAGCGTACGCCATTCTTGTTCCAAGCAGGCACATCTCCGTAAGTCACTGCTGAAATAGCTCTGAGCCAAGCTGACCCAAACAGTGCGGGTTCATCTTTTGCAAGCAAACACGCCGAGGCAATCTTTGTCTCCGGCCACAGTCCTCAAGTTCTGAGACCCCGTATCGATGCAATTCGTAAGCTAGCAGAGCAGGAAGGTCGCGACCCAAGATCCATCAAGTTTTTCGCCACCTTCACGCCAATCCTAGGCAAAACAGACGAAGAAGCCGAGGAAAAACTTGCCGAACTCCAAAAGTACGCTTCCGTAAAAGGAGGACTAGTGTTATTCTCAGGTTGGACCGGCATTGACATTTCTCAAATCCCTCTGGATCAAGAAATCACAGCTGCAGACTCAAAGGAAGCCAACAAGGTGACTTCGGTGCTTAACGCCTTCACTACCACAAGCAAAGAAGTACCCAAATGGACACCTCGAGTCGTTGCCGAGAAAGTAGGTATCGGTGGTCTTGGACCAGTCGGTGTTGGTTCCCCAACCACCGTCGCAGACGAAATGCAACGATGGGTCCGCGAAGCCGATGTCGATGGCTTCAATATCGGCTATGTCACCACTCCGGGGACTTTTGAGGATGTGGTCGAGCTTCTGATCCCTGAATTGCGTCGTCGCGGTGTGTACCCCGACAAAGGCGCAAAAGAAGGATTGACGGCAAGAGAGAAGGTCTATGGCGCTGGTCAAGCGGGCTTGAGGGCTGACCACACAGGAAGTAGATACAAGTACGATGTCTACAAGGAAGATGATCCGTACGGTGCTCAAGAGGAGCAACCTGCTGCACCGGAAAAGCATGAAGACCGTGTGGATTCAAACGCCTTGTTGGAGAAAGGCAAAGTCACAGTTAATGCTTCCGAAGTTATCGCATAGACGACAATATCAAAACCTTTCTCATTCTCAAGCATTGCCCCTCAGGGCTTGCGGCAACTAGCTCACAACACTCTCTGCATCCCTTTACTAGTCGCCCAAGCACACCAGTGAATTTCTCCATAGCTAGAATGGTGTTTTCCAGATTTGTTTCTCTCTCCCTCTCCTTCTATCACACAACATAATTTTTCCCAATACCCGAGCTGGGAAGAGTAAAAAAAAGTCAGTCAATCGTCTCACTAGCATGCAGACAAGCTTGATTTTCTCATGAGGTAGTCCCACTCGTGTAGAGCTTCCACAAACCCAAAGAGACAAAAGCATTTTCCTCTTCCCTGTCTAATTACACATCATCTTACTCTCGTCAATATACTTGATCACGTCTCTACCCTTCTCACAACTGACCAACTGATCTTCACAAAATCTTGACAAGTGTACCAATCTCATTCCAAAAAGATAAACTTATTCCTTCCCACATTCTTCTAGATCCACATTCAGAGTTTGGAGGTGAGATTGATGTCGAAGAAAAGAACGACAGGGTGATGCCCACATTCTCCGTTTTTTTATCAAAGTTTCTAGCCAGATGTTTTGTTCGAGATGAGATACTGTAGCATCGAGTTATGCTCTTCTGTTGTGGAGGGGTGGAGAAACATATATTATCCTTTCCATCATTCAATGGCATTATTCCTATCCTCTAGCCTGTGCTACCTCACTCTTTCACCCTCCTCGTTAACATCCAAATCCCAAAAACAAGAACACTCTCTTCAATCCAAAGAACAATCACCACCACCAAGTCTTCTACACAACAGCAGCAGCAACAGCCACAGTCTTCCTCCTCTCCTTCTCTTTCTTCTTCTCAGCCCACTCCCTACTCCTCTGCCGTCCAGCCTCAGCAGCATCAGCCCTAGCTTTCTTAGCCGCCTCTTCTTTCTCCCTCTTTTCCTTTTCTTCTCTTTCCTTGCCCTCTTTAGCACGGCCGAAAACTTCTTTACCTTTAGAGGCTGAAGGAGCAATACTCTGTCGTTTTTGAAACGATGTAGCAGCGCGAGGAGGTACAGCAGTAGTGGAAGCAGAAGGATGGAAAGAGGATAGTCGTTTTTGTGGTGCGGTGGGGTCGCGAACACTGCTTGTTCGTTTGAGCCCTGCAGTTTCGTTTGAGGGTAATCGAGCACGACTAGCTGCGTTTTGTCTGACCTCCGCTGGTTTTGCGGATATCTTTGGTGCTGGTCTGGCTTTGAACACTGCTCTCTCTTTTTCCCGTTTCTCGTCTTCTTCTTTCTGTTTGGCTAGTCGGGCTTCTTTTTGTGCCTTCATTTTTGCGGCGAAGGCGTTGCTGGAGAGCTGGAATGTAGCTTTGGTGACTGGTTTTGTCGATTTTTGGACCGCGGGAGGGATGTAGGTTGGTTTTGTTGCAGCAGCAGCAGCAGCAGCAGCACCCCCATTTTCCTCTTGTCGTTTCTGTCGTTCTTCTTTTTCTTGTTTGAGTTTTGCGGCTATGGCTTCACCGGGAAGCTGAAATGTTGCTTTCGTGGGTGCTTTTGTAGATTTTTGAACAGTGGGGGGTTTGTAGGTTGGTTTTGCAGTAGTGCCGGCCTCTGCTTGTCGTTGTAGACGGGCTTCTTTGTCGGCCTTGAGTTTTGCTGCAATGGCCTCGCCTGGGAGTTGGAAGGTTGCTTGAGTAGCGGCTTTTGTGGATTTTGCAGGGGGTGGAGGGGTGGGGAAGGACATGGATATGGGGCGAGGTCTGGAGTGGGGGATGTTTGCGGGAGCTCCTCGCTCAGCGGATTGCGAGGATCCTGCTCTTGGGGCTATGCTGGGGCGGACTGAGGAGCGCTTGACGGAGGTTGTTCGCTTGATGGCTGCGGTGGTTGATGGCTCGGGGCGCGAGGGAGGAGCCATTGACTTGCGAACGACGGAGGACTGACGACCAAGAGTCGATTGCCTGACCGAGGGCTTTCGTGCGGGCTTGGTGTCATCGGTTCGAGAAGATGCAGTTGTGGGCTTCTTTGCGGTTGGTGATGCTGGAGCCTTCTTGTCTTTGGCTTGAGATGCAGCCGAGTTTCTTAGAGCAGGCTTTGTAGTATCTTGTGTCTGCTTTCCAGTCTGATCGACAATTCTTTCAGGAGCGGATTGTTCTGCACCAGGCACGACTTCCTGCTCAGTGAACTTCTGCTTTCTGGGAGAGACACTCAGGGCTTCGAAGTGGCCTACCAAGCTGTCGTCTTGCCCGTCGTCTGCTTGCGCGCTCTCCAATTCCATGGCGGGTGTTTCTGCAGCATCGTTATGATGGTGTTGCTCAATCTTTTGCGCAGGTGTAGACTGCTCGTCATGCTGTGTGGGCTGCGATGACTGCACCTCGGGCTGCTCTTGTTCGACGGTCGTCTGTAACGAAGCCACAGGTGCAGCAGCAAGAGGCGAACCAGGCACCATATTCTCCTTGTTCGAAGTGCTCCTCATGTGTGCGAATTCATTCTTGATCATGTTCTTGGCTGGCGTGCGTTGGGGAGTGATGTTGAGCAGCGGTAACTCTGTGGTTGGCGATCCGACATCATTTTGAACAGCAGCGTCTTGGTGAATTGATATACCATTGGTAATGGAAACTGTTGATGTAGGGGCTGTTACTGACAGCGGTTGGTCAGATATACAAGGAAGTGGTAGCGAAGGAATTTGTAGTACCTTGATTTCCAACATCTTCGCCATTCTCCGCTTCTCCATTCGTACGCTCTGCTTCCTTGTGTTCTTTCTCCTCCTCCTGCTCCTCTGGCTCGTCGGCGTGTTCTCCAGAAACAGCATCAACCTCCCCGTGGTTGTTGGTGTCCAGGTGGTTGGTCAATTCAGCCAAAGCTTCACGCTCCGAGGGTTCTCCAGTAGGCGTGGTAGATGCGTCTATCTCATTGTCGTTCTTGTCGTCAACATGGTCGTTGTGGTTGTCAACAGCTCCATCTGCTTCCTCTCCAGCAGCAGCTAGTGCAGCCGCCTGAGCTCTAGTCATACGCATCGTGGAAGATAGTTTCTATAAGTCGGTCACCTATGGAGGATAGGCGACGCGATGCGATTGATGCTGCAAAGGAATGGAGGTCGGGCGCGTAGGAGCAAGGACGAGGTTGGTTGTCGCACAAGCGAATTGCTTGTTTCAGCTTGCGACAGGAGCCTGTTGCTGTGCCGCAAACGCGCCTTTGTTTTGTTGATCTTGCATGAACCCTCTTCTTCCCTGCAATCTCCACGCGTTTCATCAATTGCATGCGCTCTGAGAGAAATTCATAAATGACTCATGGGTTGGTCTTTTGAACATTTCTCTGCTTTGGTTTGGATATCATCTTGGATTCAGTCTTCAATCTAGACCATCATGCTACGTCTGCGTGCTCCGCTGCGGTCCACTCGTGCCGACCGAGGTGCCTTTCGAACCGTCTCCTGCACTTCTGCCTCCTCTTGCCTCTCTTCTGTATCAGCTTCCTGCTGAACCTCTGGGCCATTGCTCGACCTCTGCCTACTCAGATCATTCTCGCTGCCATCTGCGATCGAAGAGTGCCTTCTGCTGTTTCTTTTCCTGCCCGCAGCACTCTCTTCCACGTCCGAAGACTCCTTCAGATCGTAAATCCCTACATCCTCAGCTGCTTCCTTCTCATGCTTCCTGGATCCTGCCATCAGTGCTGAGATTGCTCTACCAGATGCTGAAGCCATCATATCTGTCTCGAATCGTTCATGCTCTCTGTCAACTTTTTGGCCTAGCGGACTCGCTGCCTCAGCCTCCTCTTCCTGTGCCAATGATCCAGTCATGTCGTTTCCACTGATGATCACCGTTCTCATAGCCTTCCTCTCCGACCCGGTCATGTTGGTGCTGATTCTTCTCCCGTTTGCGTCCACTGCGTCTCCTTTTGCTGCTGTCGGCCGACGCATTTTGCTCACCAGGTTGGGTTCCGCATAGTTGACCGCTGCTCTGGCTCGTCGCGAAGGCCTACTAGCGCCATTCAGAGCTGCTGGTCCTGAGCTCATCGATGTCAGTCCCGATGGAGGAGGTGTGTCTCTTCCTTCGTCTCTTGCTGCAGACGGTTCGGAAGGTGTGGGTGAGAAGAATTCCGGTAGTGGTGTCTTGGGCGCCAAATCCTCCATATCTTCCAGTGTAAGTTCCGAAGGGAGTGCAATTTCAATCGTCCGCATAATTGTCTCGGGTTCAGTCGTGGCAATGCTGACCGATTTAGCGGGATTCCTCGATTTCCTGCGATCCGTTGTCTTGGTAGCAGGCTTGAGCGGCCCATCTTCCTTCTTCAAGTCACCCTTTCCTTTACCGCTTCTGGACAGCTTTCGTGGTGATACGTTGACGCTCTTGTTGCCTAGAACTTTGCGCTCGGGCAACAAAGCTGGCGTTTCCGTTTCTTCCAAGATATTGGTCGGTGCCGTGACTGGTTCGGTGTTCTTGGAATCTGCAGCAATCGACGATCTTCTGCTGAACTTGAAGTCGTCTTTCGAAACACGCTTCTCAACGTCATCTTCAACATCACGCACACTAAGCTTCCTCTTAGCGCTTGTCCGTGTGAGCTGTGGCTGGTCGTCTTCGTCCAGATCCGGCGGTAGGAGTGAGCTTCTGCGTAGTTGTACTTTCGAGTCCCTG
This sequence comes from Aureobasidium sp. EXF-3400, assembly GCA_024195585.1. NCBI lineage: Eukaryota > Fungi > Ascomycota > Dothideomycetes > Dothideales > Saccotheciaceae > Aureobasidium > Aureobasidium sp. EXF-3400. The sequence continues at coordinate 89,074 of SWBL01000172.1, read as the reverse complement.
CGTTTCCTTCTTGTCTCCAGATTCACCGACAACTTGGTCGGAAGCGATTCGTCATTGTCAGAAGTGGGTTGATCCTCGTGTTCGGCATAGTCTGTCTGATCAGCCTCGGTGCATAGAGGATCGAACTTTATAGGATCCTCGTTGTCGAAATGAACGATTGGAGGCGGACCAATGTCGGGCGAAGGGTTGCTGTGATCGGAGAGGCGGATAATGTTATTGCGGTGTACCCTAGTGATGTTAGCCTGAGATGAAGGATGGATAATAATGTCAGGACATACTGCAGAGAGCCACCAGGAGATGATACTTCTTCAGCAATGCCGTCCATTCTCGGGGCTTGACCAGAGAGAATGGCAGCGGGAACTTCAGGACGCCATGAAGCAGGGTCGGAAAATTTGTCTTGGGGCACAGAGGGGTGGGTGTCTTGCATGCGACCAAGTTCGGAAACGAGGGTGCCAAACTCGAGAAGTTTGGCCTGCAATTGATCCTTGACCGAGACGAGGGCAGAGTTGTCGATGCGAGAGCGAGGCTCAGACAGTTGAGCTTGGAGATGGACAATGTCTTCACGAAGGTCGAGATTCTCAGCGAGCAGGCGTGAGACTTCGCATTCGAGGGCGCGGATGCGCAGACATTGAGCCGAGTTGTTTCTGGGAGACAGCTAGTCAGATTGTGATGGTCGATTTGTATAGCAAGAGGAGGCGCATACTTTGCGAGTTCGCGGTTCTGTCGTACAAAGCGGCGCTTTACTGGGACGAGTCAGCATGGTCGACAGCGAGGCGTGGGATATCAAAGATACAATAAGACGTACAAGCATCAACGCTCTCTGTCGGGACAGGAGCCTCGTTGAGTCTGGCCATGAGGCGGGCGACAAGATGTATGGGCGACGGTATATGCTGAGTAGAAATTTGGTATGAGGCAGTTACCAAAGCACAATCGCAAGGGCTGAGCACAAGCACGAAGCTCGTCGGCACTGACGCCGTGTTTGTTTGCAAGCAGTCGCCGTGGGCAACGCCGAATCGCATCTGCAAGCCAAGACTGACTTCACGACTCAAGCATATTCAGGGCCGTCAACATTCAATGTAACGAGGAAGTTGCGACCTGGCCGACTGTTTCTGCCCTCTACAAACACCAAATTGATCCGCAATCATGTATCGCCCTACCAGCAATCTTCCGTCGCATCTGCGCCAGTCGTCACTATCGACGTCGAATTCGCAAACATCCGCCCTGCAGCAGCGCATCAACGAGAAACGTGCCGAGCTGGAGAACCTCAAACAACTGCGCGAACTCAGTGCTGGTCTCGCTGGTCAGATGGAGCAACTGGAAGAGAAGCTCTCTACCCTCTCGGATGGCACTCAAGGTGCGTCGCCTTGTCAAGATATGACTATCAGTATTGACTCTCCCAGCCATCGCAACTGTTCTCTCCAACTGGCACACTGTGCTCAGAGCAATTCATATGGCTTCTGGTATGCACTGCTTTCCGACCGCCTCGCTGCCTTCCCTTGCTGACCTTGACGCAGCCCACATCGCGAAACCTCAACAAGAGACCGATCCTGAATCCGAAGCCCACCTTCCTCTACCCCAAACGCTCGTCAGAATACCCATGCAGCATGTCGACCAGTCTGAAATAGCTGAGGCGGAGAATGGCGAGGATTCGACCGTCAAATGAAAAAGCACCAACAATGGCTTTCTTTGATACTCCTGGCCAAGATGCCTCAAACCGGACACCTCCAATGCAGCCTTGAAAGAACTCCTCTGATCCGCCCATCAAACATACAATGTGTCTCCCAGATGGAAGATCACGACAGCACCTAACCCTTCTCCGGCACAGGACCTTGTGGGGAACATGCTAGTGCTGGGAGGAAGGACATGCACGGGTCGAAAAGAAGGGATATCTTGTTCCTTGATCATGATTCAATCCTTCTTGGGTGTCTTTCTTTTGGGCACTCTTTCATAGGCATTCGGGCTGGGCTTGCGGACCTTCTGCTTACCCTTTCCAGAGCCGTGCGAGTGAGCTGGGTCGGCATGATCGTGGTCGCATGGACCGTCCGGGTCTTGATGTTGGTTGCGACGACGATTCGCAGGCTGGGCTCTGCTGGTGTCGGGCTCGCTGTCCGAATCGGAGGAAGAAGATGAGGACGAGCCTTCATCAGAAGATTCACCAGCCTCGCGTGGTTTGTGGTAGATGCAGCATACTGTTGTCGCGCGTCAGTAGACAAAGACACACCGCCGAAAGAAAACACACCTTTCGAGCTCTTCTTGCCCATGCCTTCATTGTCGATCACATCCTCAGCCCATTGAATGCGACGTTGCTCGGAAGGTTCGGCTTCGGCCCTGAGACGGAGAGTGGCAGGCCCCGCTTGCGAAGCGGTGAGGGTGAGACTGCCGTGCGTGTTTGACGCCACATTGGACTGGTTGGGAGACATGATTTTGTGTGGGAGACTCAGGACGACGGCATGAACGAGTGATGTTGTTGTAGGCTTGTAGCGGTGATAGTCGCAAGATAGGCAGCGATACAGAGTGGCTTGAAGAGTGACGTGCAGCGAACACAAAGGAAAGGCGGAAGGAGCGATGCACAAGAAGCTTAGCGGTTGCCTTTTTAAGCCTAGCACGGGTGTTTTCTAGAAGAAACAAGAGGCGTCGGCCAAAGGTCAAACAGCCAAGGCCGAAGCAAGCGGCAGGCGCAGTAGCCACCAAAGGCAAGCAAGCAGCGACAGCAAGAGAGAGCGTTAACTTAGGCAAGCCGAGAGTTCAGAGAGCTCGACAACCATCTCGTCTTCCACCACTTTCTGTCAACCACAACTTCCAAACCCTTGTACGACTGTGCGCTCACTTGACTGTTCTCTCGCCAACACCCAGCCCTCCGCTTCTTCACTTCAGACGCGCCCTCTGTCCCGACGAGAGCCTCTTCTCTACACGCGCCGCCCCGCCCTGTCCGGCCTCTATCAATCCGACCACCCTCTGCCTCTCTCAGCAGACGCATGCTAGAGTAGAGACACAAGCTCTTCTTCCACCAGGCAGCGCGCCGTACGACACACCCGCCGCAACAACCACCCACCTTCGCCGAACGCTCCCCCCACTATGGCTTCGTCAATACAGGAGCTGGACGCCACTGTCCAGGCCTTCTACAGCGGTCACGGAGAGCAGGTGCGCCATATACACGACCCATTCTAGCAGTGACCAAGCTAACTGTTCTCTCAACAGCAAAAACAAGCCCAGGCTACCCTCAATCAGGTCAGTTGCAAGCTCTTACACGCCCAATCTCTTCCCCGCTAATTCGCTTTGCAGTTCAAGGAAAACCCCGACGCATGGCTCATGGTCGACAAGATTCTCCAAGATGCCCAATACCCTCAGACCAAGTGTATGCAATGCCTAAATCTTCCTCTCGACCTCTTTCTACATGTGCTAACCTTGCTCGCAACAGTCCTTGGTCTACAAGTTCTCGACAATGTGATCATGACGCGATGGAAGGTCCTGCCCCGCGAGCAGTGCCAGGGCATCCGCAACTTTGTCGTCCAGTTCATCATTCAAATGTCGAGCACCGACGAGAGCCTGCGCAAAGAGAGAGCTTTGATCAACAAGCTCAACCTGGTCCTCGTTTCTATCCTCAAGCAGGAGTGGCCTCACAACTGGCCCACCTTCATTAACGAGATCATCTCATCCTGCCACAGCAGTCTGCCCATTTGCGAAAATAACATGGCCATCCTGCGTCTGCTTTCAGAAGAAGTTTTCGACTTCTCGGCCGAGCAGATGACTTCGTCCAAGACGCGCCAACTCAAGCAGAGCATGTGTGACGAATTCACCTCCATCTACAACTTGTGCAGCGAGATTCTGCGCACCGCCACACAACCCTCGCTGATCAAGGCCACTCTCGAGACCTTGCTGCGCTTCCTCAACTGGATCCCTCTAGGCTTCATTTTCGAGACACCACCCACTGGTGTCAGCTTGCTCGAGACTCTTCGCAGCCGCTTCCTGGAGGTCCCCGAGTTCCGCAATGTCACCCTCAAGTGCTTGACAGAAGTTGGTGGTCTCCAGACCGAGCAGCAGTACAACGAAAAGCTCATCGCCATGTTCACCGACACCATGACCACCATCTCTACCGTCATTCCTCTGTCGCTCGACCTCAAGCAGACTTACGCTTCCAGCAACAGCCGCGATCAGGAATTTGTCCAGAACCTCGCCCTTTTCCTGACCAACTTCTTCTCTAACCACCTTAGCATCATCGAGAACCTGCCCAACGCCGACTTCCTGGTTCACGGCCACTTCTACCTCATCCGCATCAGTCAGATTGATGACCGCGAAATCTTCAAGATTTGCCTGGAATACTGGACCAAGCTGGTGTGCGACCTTTACGACGAAATGCAGCAGCTCCCTATTACCGATCTCAACCCCCTGGTCAGCATGACCATGAGCGGTCTCTCTAACGGTGGCGCCCCTCACCCCTCAGCCATGTCCGGTTACCCTCTCCGTAAGAACAAGTACGGCGAGGTCTTGACAAACTTGCGCCAGGTCATGATCGAAAAGATGGTCCGTCCCGAAGAAGTCTTGATCGTTGAGAACGACGAGGGCGAGATTGTTCGTGAATTCGTCAAGGAGAGTGACACCATCCAGCTCTACAAAACTACCAGAGAGTGCTTGGTCTTCCTTACTCACTTGGACGTTGTCGACACCGAAACCATCATGTCCGACAAGCTCTCCAAACAGGTCGACGGTTCCGAATGGTCATGGGCAAACTGCAACACTCTTTGCTGGGCCATCGGTTCCATCTCTGGTGCCATGAACGAAGAGACCGAGAAGCGCTTCTTGGTCACCGTTATTAAGGACCTTCTCGGCTTGACTGAACAGAAGCGCGGCAAGGACAACAAGGCTGTTGTCGCGTCTAACATCATGTACATTGTCGGCCAATACCCTCGCTTCCTCAAGGCTCACTGGAAGTTCCTCAAGACTGTCGTCAACAAGCTTTTCGAGTTTATGCACGAAACCCACGAGGGTGTCCAGGACATGGCTTGCGACACATTCATCAAGATTGCCAACAAGTGCAAGCGCCACTTTGTCCTGACCCAGCCTGGCGAGACAGAGCCTTTCATTGATGAGATTGTGCGTAACATGCGCAAGATCACCTGTGACTTGTCCCCTCAGCAGGTTCACACCTTCTACGAGGCTTGCGGTTACATGATCAGTGCCCAGGGCCAGAAGGCTATGCAGGAGCGTTTGATCGGCGAGCTCATGGCTCTGCCTAACCAAGCTTGGGATGCCATCATCCAGTCCGCACACGTCGACCCCAACATCCTTCAGGACTCCGAGACCATCAAGGTCGTAGGCAACATCATGAAGACTAACGTCTCTGCTTGCTCATCGGTCGGAAGCTACTTCTACCCTCAGATCGGCAAGATCTACCTTGACATGCTCACAATGTACCGCGCTAGCAGTCAGCTCATTGATGAAGCTGTGCAAAGAGATGGTGGGTTATATTCAACTATGTTTACCTGATCCTTACTAACGTTCACAGGCAACATTGCCACCAAGATGCCCAAGGTCCGCGGTCTTAGAACCATCAAGAAGGAGATCCTCAAGTTGATCAGCACCTACGTTGACAAGGCTGACGACCTCGAGATGGTCCACGAGCGTCTTGTGCCCGACTTGTTGCAAGCTGTTCTTCTTGACTACCAGAACAATGTCCCTGATGCTCGCGAGGCTGAGGTCCTGAACGTCATGACCACCATCATCAAGAAGCTTCAAGTACGTTGGACCCCTAACCGTAGCAGACACTCGGTCGGCTTGATCGCTATTCCCTTGAATGAGGACCATCATGCTAACATTTCCCAGGGCTTGATGACCAAGGACGTTCCCGGCATTCTCGGCGCTGTCTTCGAGTGCACTCTCGACATGATCAATAAGGACTTCTCCGAATACCCCGAACACCGTGTCGAATTCTTCAAGCTTCTTCGCGAGATTAACCTGCGTTGTTTCCCTGCCCTTCTTCAGCTCGACCAACGCCAGTTCAAGTTCGTCATTGACTCATGCATGTGGGCCAGCAAGCACGACAACCGTCTGGTTGAGGGTGAAGGTCTCAACATGTGCTACGAGCTTGTCCAGAACATGTCAGAGACCGACGGCGAGATCAGCGGACCTTTCTTCCAAAACTTCTACACCACCATCCTCCAGGATGTCTTCTTCGTCTTGACTGACTCGGACCACAAGGCCGGCTTTAAGTACCAGTCTATGCTCCTGGCTCAGATGTTCTACCTCGTCGGCTCTGGCAAGCTGAACTCGCCCATCTACACTTCCGACATGGCACCTGCTGGAACCTCGAACAGAGAGTTCCTCCAGAACTTTGTTGGCAACCTTCTCGTCAATGCCTTCCCCAATCTCACACCGGCACAGATCCAGAAGTTCATCACCGACCTGTTCTCTCAAGCCGACGACATCAACCGCTTCAAGCTCACGTTGCGCGACTTCCTGATCCAGCTCAAGGAGTTTGCTGGTGACAACGCCGAGTTGTTCATTGAGGACCGCGAGAAGGCTGCTCAAGAGGCCAAGACTCAAGAGAGAGAGCGTGCCATGAAGGTTGGCGGTCTGCTGAAGCCCAGTGAGATCGATGATGACGAGCTGTGACTTGACCAAGAGTTGGGTACTAGAACAGCTCACGACCCTGGAGACCTCGTCGAGTCGGCAAAAGCAAGACCTAACGTGGTTGGAGATGATGGCCTGGACGGTTGGCAAGTATATGGCCTCTAGAGCCGAGCCTTGCTGTCAAATCAACAGCATATCTCCTTGCAACTCCGACTTCCTCCAGTCATGAACAGAAGACGAGATGCAAAGGCGTTGAAAAGAGTACAAACTTTGACAGATTTGACATTCCGCGCGATGGCCTGGCGCACGGTGTCTCTGATATGGGCTTGAGAAAGCGAACGGCCTGGCCATCTTGTTGTATACACAAGACTATCTGGCGAAGGCGGGAGTCGGAAATCTTTGTATCTGCGTGCTTCTTCGGTGCTTTTTTTTTCTCCTGCTCTCTTCGACGAGCACATCTCTCTTGACTGCAAAAGGTCAAATTCTTCTCTCTTTAGCGGGTTAGCATTAGATACTCCAATGGTATAAGATTAAACGTTGTAAATTCTTCTCTTTGTTCTTTGTCATGCAACGCCAAATTGAACCTTGATTTGTGTCGACTAGTTGTACATGTGGTATAGATCGAAAGCAAGGTCTTCCCTCCGTAGGCTTGCCAATTTGCACTGGATTTAGGCCCCCACAGCGGGGGTCGAACGAGGCCCCACAAGTGCCCGCACTCGACCTCCGCCCGGTTCACGTCGTTTGATGCGGTGGCTTGTTTTTCTGCTGCAATATATCCTCGGCCCTCCTGTCTTGTCATTTGCTGGGCATCGGGTTGGCAGGCCTGGGCCAAGGATATTGGAATTGGAACCCTAGTCACTGCCGAGTTTCGAGTTGAACGATGATGGAGGCTCAGTTTCTACCATCAAGTTATTGATATGAACAAAACATATTCATGGCCAATACCCTCGTGCTCGGAAGCTCTCCGAGTGAAACAGACGTGAAAGCGAACGCGAGCGAATAAAGTTTTTCTCGGTAGGTCATTAGCACGAGGGAGCCGATGTGGAGGATGTCGGCATGCCGTGTTTTGGGGGGCATCGCCGCGACGCTCCTAGTCTTCTCCACCACCGACCCCAAAGGTATAAGTGTGCAGAGGGCGCGACATGGCAAATGCTTCTCTCGAGCCGTGAGCCGTGACAAGGTGGCAGCCCTGCTTAGGCTATACCAGCCGACGTGAAAGCATGGCTGCAGAATCGGTAGATCACTTTCTGACATTATAAAGGCAAGCACCTCCCGCATCATTTGTAGGTGTACCCCTCATTCTCACTTCCTGCCGATCTTCTCACACGATGCGTTCTTCTTTGTTTGCAGGACTGGTTGGTGTGTCCGCTGTTGGTGCTGTCAAGCCCTTGGTGGATGTCAGCTACTCCAAGTACCAGGGTGTTCCGCTTGATACTGGCATCACTCAGTGGTTGGGTGTGCGCTATGCTGCCCCTCCTGTTGGCGATCTGAGATTTGCAGCACCAGTTGATCCGGTCAAGAACAAGACCACCATCATTGCTGATACTGTAAGTACTTGAGGCTGTTCTTCTTACTGCCAGCCTTGCTGACAATTCAATGCACAGCCCCCAAACTTCTGTCTTGGTACTGGCTCCGCACCTAGCAACACCTCATCCGAGGACTGTCTTTTCCTGAACGTCTTCGCCCCTACAAATGCCACTTCGGACAACCCCCTACCCGTCTACTTCTTCATCCAGGGCGGTGGATTCAACACAAACTCGAACCCCAACTACAACGGCTCTGGTCTGATTGAGGCCAGCAACCACAACATTGTTGTCGTCAACTTCAACTACCGCGTTGGACCTTATGGTTTCCTGGCCTCAAATGAGATCGTCAAGGGCGGCAGTCCCAACAACGGTCTTAGAGATCAGATCAAGGCTTTGCAATGGGTACAGAAGAACATTCGCAAGTTCGGAGGTGACCCTAAGCACGTTACCATCGGAGGAGCATCTGCAGGTGCCGCATCCGTCACTTTGCTCCTTACTGCTCACAACGGCCGCAACGACAACCTCTTCCACGCCTCGGCTGCTGAATCTCAATCCTTTGCCGCTGTCCGTAGTATCAACGAGTCCCAGTTCATGTACGACAACCTGGTCATCCGCACCGGCTGCACAAGCTCCAACGACACCTTGGCCTGTCTGCGCAGTCTCAACGCTACCTACCTCCAGACCAAGAACATCAACACTCCCTTCCCTGGCGCCCAGATTGCTCCTTTGTACATGTACGGCCCCACTCTGGATGGCGATGTCGTCACCGATCTCACCATGGCCGCCTACCGCAAAGGCAACTTTATCAAATTGCCCGCCATCTACGGCGACGACACCAACGAAGGCACTGTCTTTGTCCCCGTCAACACTTCCTCTCAAGGCGAAAGTAACACTTTCCTCCAAGCCCAGTTTCCTCTCTTAACCCTGCAGCAAATCAAGAACATCAATGCTTTGTACCCTAACAATGCTTCCAACCAGTTCCCCAACTCGGGTGCTTGGTGGAGACAAGCTTCTGACCAGTATGGAGAACTCAGATACAACTGCCCTGGCATCAACATCTCAGACATCTACGCCGCAACCTTCAACCGCAAAGACATCTACAACTACCACTGGGACGTCGTTGACCCCGTCTCTGCAGCCGCCGGAAGAGGAGTCACCCACACCGTTGAAGTCGCAGCCATCTGGGGACCTGAGAACACTCGTGGCAATGCACCTGCCAGTTACTCCACCATCAATGCCGCTATCGTTCCAGTCACCCAAGCTTACTGGACTAGTTTTATTAGGTCTTATAACCCTAATACTTATAGATTGAAGGGAAGTCCTGTTTGGGAGGCTTGGACCCAGGGACAGAAGCAGAGATTGCATTTTGTTACTAATGCGACGGCGATGGAGAATGTGGATGCGCAGCAGAAGGAGAGGTGTGCTTATTTGAGCAGCATTGCGCTAGATATTAAGCAGTAAGACTGTGTTAGTTTAGCCTTTGGTGTAGCTTCTCCAATGATGAATAGAGTTTTCTCTTCTTGCTACGCCTGGGTTCAAGATGTTTCCTTTTCATGTGGTGTAATGGTGATACAGCTGGTTTGGTTTAAATGATCTCTTGCAGCGTAAATGAGATACACTCTGCTCACGAGGTGATGCGTGGTAAGTTGATTGACGTTCCAGGTTCGTTGCTCTATCACCATTGTCCAGTCTAAATCAACATCTCACCTGACAGTGTTGGTAGACAGGATCAATTGTAGTTCCAAATATCCAAATGTGGTTGGCAGTGAACGCAGTATGTCGTTGCCGCAATGTAAGAATAAAAAAGGAAGAAAAAAGGAAAAATAGTAGCTGAGAGTATCACCCTGTCAACAATCTGCTACCATCATTTCACCTTTGACTCTTCGATCTATCATCTTTGTGGGTAGGTAGATATGACTTTCGGTTTTACTTGCCCTCATAAAAGCTGCGTCCGTAAGGTTAATTATATAGAAGGCCGAATGAATGACCGGGTGTGGTTTCGAAGGCAGTAGAGAGAAATCACGGATGGATCATCGAAATACGCATAGAACGAATGCCGATTCTTCCCTGCACGATATCTACCACGAGTATTCGACCTTTGTAGTTACATATAGATTCATGTTCCTATCTGTTCTAGTTTGACAAGCGGCATCCAAGATGAATACTCAAAGTGTTGCTTATAGGAGAAGCACGTCTAGGTATCTTCGTATTCGTTATATTAGCATCCGAGAGCCTTATTTATTCTTCTCACACACTGTAGTAAAAAACCAAAGTAAATGTTCCAGTGACACTCAGGACTCAGATCCTCACACCTAACCCCCAGAAACAATTAAGCACTTTGCTCCTCAGCGACCCCGAAAACACAAGCCTTTTTTCGTACATACAACTCATGAGTATTCTCCGACTCAAGAACGAGTTTGAGGCGCTTACAGGCGCTTGCAAGCCGCAAAACTGCGATTCAGATTCGAGACTGCTGGTGGCTTGCTCGATGTACCCGTTGAGTCAAAGTCCACGGCAGTAACGGCAGTACGGCAAAGGAGACTCGAGACCTTGTCCTTGCCCTGGATAAGGATGAGCAACTATACGCGTGCCTGTGCAAAGATCTGGTTTGGCTTTTGTTGAAGTTGAGACAATGAACCTCGATCTGTGAGGATCTGGTACAAGGTGCTTACTATCGATCGTACATGCCGGGGTTATTATCGGGTACCTTTACCATGAGATAAGAAGAAAAGCGTAGAATGCACACAACGCATGCACAGAACTGCAAAGCAAATGTATCAAAACTCAAAGACAAAAAAGCTTCGAGATCTCTGAGCATATAGACCTCGATCTTTGCCATATGTCACTGATTGCTATCAATCGTACCCAGCCTCGGAGATATTGTCGGACACCGAAACCACGGTATCCTGTAGAAAAGACAAAAAGAAATGTATCTCACCTGAAGGAAAAACTTCGAGACCACAGCTTGATGGTGGAAGGAAAGAGTCTGGATTTGCCGCGAGCAACTCCCTTCTTGTTGCAATTCCCCTGAAATTACGGTATCTACGTCTTTGCCTCGCCCTTTCTACCGAGCCGTGTGTGTTGCTTTATATGTTTCGTGTGTTACCGTGTCGCGAAGCAGATGAGTAAGGACAGCTTCTCTAACACCTATCCAAATTTCGATTTTAGCCTTCTTCTCTGTTACGTCCTTCATTGATCTTTACTCGCATGTCTCCAATCCTCTGAGACAAAGAACTGCTGATCACCAAAAAGGCTGTTTGCCAGCCATGATCCGGATCATCTCCCTCTCCCACCGCGGGTCTCGGAGATCTGTATGTGTGGAATTGATAGACAAAACCAGAGCTATGGCCATGAGTTTTGCCTAGAACCGTCTGTTTTTATGCAAAAGCAGTTGTGCAATAAGGAGGTATCTTGGTAGCTGAGGCGAAACAAGTGCAAGTTGACCCGTGACTAGACTAGCAAGTCGTTGCTTTTTGCAGTTTGCGGGTTGTGGCAGGGAAGCGGCGGCTGCTAAAAAGGGTTTCTGAACTTTGCCAGATTCCGAGGGCTGGAGGTGGTTTGAGTTTTGGTGTGACTCAAATGGTTCTTGTGGTCACCGCTTGTTTGTTCGTAAGTTCGACTTTGCTGTTTCCGTCGCGATGATAGAGTAGGAGGAGTAGTGGAGAAATCCCATGGTTTTTGCTTGATACAGGTCTGTTTCCTTTCTGCTTTCGAGTGAGCGAGTGCTAGATTGATGTACTCTGATTGGTCGCAAGTGATTTCAATATTGCACCAAGAAGACCCCCACGTCAACGGATATACTCGTCACAGAATACAGGTGACTAGCAAGAGCAATGGCCATGGAAACGGCCAACTAACCAAGCGTCGAGCGCTTCACTGTGGGGTTCACCAAACCCCCTGGTTCTCCGCAGAGGAAAATCTTCTTGGACGGCTTGGAGCGGTAGATGAGAGACAGCCAATCAGACAAGTCACGGCGTTGAAAGTGAAGTTCGCTGCATCATCTCAACGGACATGTAATGCGCGGTCGGGTCCGTCTGCCGGCATGACAACAAAGGGAGAGAGAAGAAAAATTTCGTTGACTCGTTCCTGAGAAGGAGCAAAAGCTTTGATTGCACAGTGGAGCTGTTCAGCCAAAAACCTCGCCGTCACCTCCTTCGTTCAGGCACGGCACCGGTACCGCATCCGTGAAGCACTGAACCCTCGACCGAAAATTCCACTGACGCCCTTGACCGTTGGACCTCCGGCCCGAATGACTCTTTCCCGCTCACGGAGTCGCCGACGCTCGACTGGAGAATTGACTTTTTTTGCTGCTCTGCTTTCATGACAGAAACAGAAAAGCTCGAACCTCTCCGCAAGCAAATCAGTCAAGTTTTTGCGGAGAGCGGCCAACTCCTGAGTCCTCTAACAGCGGAGAATGTCACCGGCGCGCTGTAAATGTCTGTCGCGCGACTCATGGAAATTGGTTTCTCGTCAAGCGCAGATGACTGTTTGGAAAAAGGGTCCGGCACACAAAACGTAGTGCAAAAGTGTTAATAGAAGATTTGAAAAAGCCTCTGTCGTGTGTGGCGTATGGGCCAGAAGAATTCTATGAGCTCTTGTCCTTGACGGTTTGCAAAGAGTCGTGATGCAACTTTTTTTGCTGCTGTTGCAAGGACAGGCTCTGTACGTGATGACTTCGCAGCAATATGCGCAGGTGAAACATTCGTTGAATTGAACACTGCACCCCAAGAAAAAGAAGTGGGAACTGTTGTTCGTGCTTAGCGAAGCGGCAATGGTGTGCTAATAGATGAGGAGCCAGGTACAGAGGTACTTTGGTACATTGGTACTTAATCAGTACGGAGTCAAACACGTGCGGGGTTCGTTGGGGGCAGCTTTCCAAAAACAAAACGACCAACAAGGGGAGCGGCCAGGCTGTGCAAGGTAGGGCGTGCAATGGAAAAAACGCTCTCAGTGGAAACGAAGAAAGAAAAAATGACTTGAGAGAAATTGTAGTTTGTTGTTGATGATGATGAAATTTGTTGTATCAATGATGTGCTCAAAGATGATGATGGATTGTATCTGATGAACAAAGTGAGACAGAACAGTATCCGCCATCCTTGATGAATGTTTGTCTAGAGAAAAAGATAATGAAAGCAATGGGTATCCTCTTCAAAATGAAATAATGCAACCGATGTGATGATGAAAAAAATGTGTTGATGACAAGCGAATGCATCCTGTGATCCTTGTTCCTACATCCCATTCCTGTTCCTGCCAATGCAAAAGTAAGTTTTCAAATGCGCCTTTATAGTCCGATGGTGTTTTGACTTTTTTTGTAGTACAACAAATGCAAGGAGATGGGTAATCCGAAAATGTTGAGTCGCTGTGGTATGAAGAAGAAGGCAGACACACTGGTCGAAATGCCAGTGAAGAATTCGTTGAGTCGTACAGAGAGAAGTGTTGAAGGTTTGAGGTCGAGATGAGAGTATGGTTTTCGTAAAAGCGTCATGATGGAGGGCCAGTGTCAAAGCTCTAGCCGGTGTGTGGAAGAGCATCAGTGGCTGCTCAATGAACGCCTCTTCATCTCGCGAGTCTGGTCGAAAGCGCTGACGTATGTTTGAAGCTCTGTGCGGGCTTGCTCTGAGATGATGTTGCCTGCTTGGCTACCTGCCGAAGACGACAACGAGCTTCGTGATGATGATGGTGACAAAGCACGGCGAGGTGATGATGATTCGAAGGTTGAAAGGCTGGCAGGCTTGAAGCTGAAGGCCTCAGGGAGTTGGAAGTATGAGTGAGAGCTCGACTCCATGGTAGGTGAGAAGGGTGATGAAGGTGTTGATGAGCCAGCCTTCTCAAGGTCAGCCAAGCGGCAAGCTTGGGAGCAGTAGAGACCCTCGGTGGTCTGCTTGTCGCAGGAAAGGCAGAAGTCGTGGAAGCAGTCCATGGTAGATGGTTGTGATGTGGTGTGGTGTGAGGTAGTGTGTAGTTGAGTTGATAAGTACCAGCAAGGTTGGAAGGGATGGTTCTCTTATGTGTGTGTGACAAGAGATTATCAAGGTAGGACGTTGATGGTTATGAGTGTGGGAAATGAATCATATAAAAACGCCCGGACCTTATGGCGTGAGTAATAGGTATGATGTGACTCAGACCGGAGAGATCGAAGATGCAGGAAGTTGGTAGGCGGCGTCGACGCTTGTCACAGAATGTTTCGATGATGTGCGATTGCGACAGAAAGTGCTGGAAAGATGAGAGAAAGTGGTTGCCTGATGAGTAGATGTTATAGGTAGTAGGCGACAGAGAAGAGGGCGGGCATGGCAACATATAACATCTTCAGGCACACCACTGGCGTGCCCACGCCATGATCAGCAGATACATTGGCCTATGGGGCTGTTGTGCATGCACCCTGCTCGCCTTTCCCGCTCTTGCGCTCTCGACCCTCACCTGCATGCGTCGAGCGCCCAGTGAAAAGCCACCCCGAAACCTTCTGCGTGGGGGTTTCGGACAGCGGAGTTGCTGGCAGGATTCGTGGTTCGGGTAGGATGAACAACGTTTGCAACCTGTTGTCGCGGCCTGTCCGTTCTTTCACTATTGAACCATCCGGCTTTCACAAATCTCAGCCTCTGTCCCCTCGGACGCTCGCCCTTGTTCAAACTCTGTTGCCAAATTCGCAGTCTAGCCGTCACAGCGACTTCGCAGCAAACAATTTGCACTCATCACCATATGTACGGCCGCGATCGGCAAAACGTCTTTTTGCTTGCGTGATGTCCGTACATTTTTATGTATCCTTGTCTTGGCTCCTATCGAGAGACGGGGTGGGGTACGTGCTCGACAGAGTTTTCTTAGCGTGAGAATCACCCGGAGCGCCTTGTCATGCGCGAATAGAAGCAGCATTCCGCTTGGGGACGGTTAGCCTGCAGTCCAGCTGCTCACTGCTCACGAGGCATGAACGGCACTGGAATGATGAGCAGTTCAATCAAAATTAGGTGCTCAATCGTTGCTCGTTGACCAGCGTGAACAATTGTCTTGTATATTTGTTGATCTCACCTTTCGGGTCTCGGCTGGCGCCATGCTAGCCGCAAAGATCTTCTAGTGTTGGGTTTGGTCGCTGTTTTGTGACTTGGCTGTTGCCTTCAGGCATCTCCTCTTTCTTGTCGTCGTCACCCCCTGCCACTTCTAACCTTGATCAAGTCCATCCCAGTATCTCTGAAACCACCTTGATACCGACACCCCACCAGAGCCAATGAAATAAATGTGCACAAGCTGCTATGCATCAATTCTCCGCTCTTACGTTGCTCTGGTTTCAAGTCCTTCCTGCATGCAGGTGCAAAAAGCTCGCCCCAAGCGATGTGCATTGAAACCAACCGGTAGCAACTGCCTTGCTTACTGCTGCTCACTCGTTCTGTTCGAAGCTTTGAGCTGCTTCCTGTCCCTGCCGGTCCTCCCTGTAAACCCCGAATCAAAAGTCTCGCGGACAGGCAATCGCACACAACACTTGTCTCCGATTGAGAGACCGTACTCTTGCTGAGGCGCCAGATAACTCATTGGACACCGCGGCTAGTGTAGCTCCAGCCTCCAAACCTGCCGCATACTGTCTGAGAGGGGCTTGGTCGGTACCTCGCTTGCCCTGCTTGATTGCTAATGAGGCTGGAGAGTGTACCCCCACGCCCTTCGATTGCGCATATTGTGTATGCCAAATTTGACCTTCGTCATCTAATCCTCCGCAAGATCTTCACTATATGGCGCAAGAACTAACGTTTGTCAAGGCCACCAGGTGGTCAAGGTCCCGTCACATCACAAGAGCTGCAATTCACGCTTCTGGTTTGAGCACAGCAGGCAAGTTCAACGTGCGAGGCATCGTCGCATGCGGCAGTTACAACAAGTGCAGCAACTGTACCAATGCTTCATGACGTCCGTGTGCTGTGCCTCTTTTCCCCAGTACTGTGGCACATTTGGAGCAAATGCACTCCATTGCTTTAGCCCTTCTTACCGACAGAAAGACTAGCTGCAAGCTCCTAAGTCGACCCCAGAAAGCTGTGCGACGGACAGTGACTGGCAGGAATCCCACAGAGCGCACGCACGCGCTGTCATCTTACGGCATAAGCGATCAAGCGAGGCTATGGGAACCTATGAGATATCGAGAATCTCGCTCGTCCGCTATCCGCCGAGGGGGGGTCATGCGCGTGTGGCTGTTATCTCGACTCCTGCTTGGAACCAATGAATGTCCGCACGCAGCTGTGGTATTTCCACTTGGGTTGGTTCCTGCTGGCGCTAACAGCTGTCAAGATCAGAACCGGTCCGAGCCCATTACCCTTCTTTGCTGATCTATCTTGGGTTCGTGATCATTTATCATCAAGGTACCGTGCGAGTAGAGCCTCGCCATGCCACTAACACTGCTCATGGGCGTCATGTAGACGAGCCCTACTCTTTTGAAAGCAATAGACTGATACCAAACAAGACCGTCGCCGAGTTCATTTCTCCCAATCTCCCCCACGCTAGAGAGATACTGTACACAGCCACTATACAACACGGCTATCGCGGACCCTCGTTGACGGGAAGCACGACATTGCTGGATCTCGTTATCGTCGGCCGCGTGGCGCTTAAGACGACCCCTCTTTCTCTGATGTGACGGATGCATTCGTAAAATTGCTTGTTGCCATGCTTAAAGGAAAGATTGTGCACTGCACTTGGAGCTGAATAGATTAAAAAGCGCGGGATGGCAGCCGCGTTCGTGTTTGGGGGAGTCCTCAAAATGATGGCTGGAATAGACGACGGCAATGCACCTTGATAACAGATATCTTTTCGCCCCGCACTGATATGCAGTTGCAGATATGCATTCAAAGGCTGGGAAAACATTGGATGAGGTCGAGCATTTTGCTGTGTGCTCCACTTATTCGACGGTCGGGTCCATCAAGGTGAGCTGGTCGCGAGTCGTGGCCGAAATGGTCAGTGCGAGCGGCAGTGTGAGCGATCACCAGCAGCAATCTGCCCTTGCACTGGCCGTTTCTTCGAGTACACCTCTCCAAGTCTCAAGACTATAGAAATATAGACAGCACAATCTGCTCAAGGTATACGCTCATGCCTCCATACCGATTCTGCTATGAACAATTGCCGTTGCTCAACAATACCTCAATGACCTTGCGCCTCGGTATCCCACGGCTAGCAAAAAAGAAGCCAACGAACCGACGTCATTGAGATACCTGAATATAAAGCAGTCTTTTGCAAAATGTAGTGACAGGTAATACCAACCACTTCGCAATACGAATCTATACGATACACGACCTTTTGTCAAACAACCATCATGGCATCTTCGACACCACAGCCAGGCACGGTGGAACAGCCCGTCAGCATCGACAAATTGACCAACAGCGACTGGGTAAAGCCAGACTACAAGCTACCCATCCCATCGCTTCAGTTTCTCTTCCACTTGGAGTGTGATATGGAATCCTTCAGACATATTGGAAATGGCCCCCACGGTGACAGGTCCACTGTGATCTTCAAGGGCGGTAGATTCGAAGGCCCACGCCTAAGAGGCTCAATTCTTCCCGGAGGTGGAGGTGAGTGGGAGAGCACGAATGTACCTTTCTGGTGTGGCCAATGAGGGTTGCTAACCAATGGGCGATAAAGATTGGGAGATTGTGCGCGACCACGATGGTGACCAGCAAACCGCTCATCTGGATACGAGATACAACTTGGAAACACATGACGGAGCTGTCCTCTACTTGCGCACGACAGGGTGAGTAGTGCGACCCTTCTCCATTTCTAAACAGAGCAAGTGAACGACAGCATACTGACGTTCCTTGAACCACAGAA
Organism: Aureobasidium sp. EXF-3400; assembly: GCA_024195585.1. Taxonomy (NCBI): domain Eukaryota; kingdom Fungi; phylum Ascomycota; class Dothideomycetes; order Dothideales; family Saccotheciaceae; genus Aureobasidium; species Aureobasidium sp. EXF-3400. Next base: position 71,195 of record SWBL01000172.1, on the reverse strand, counting down.
CAAGAACAGGAAAGAAGCAAGTTTTGGAAAAGCTGGGAGAGGGCAAAATCGGCCCTGATGCATTCAGAATGCGCCTCCACCTTACATTTGAGACTGGTGATGAGAGATATTCTTGGCTCAACTCGGCTGTCTTCATTGCAAGCTCTGGACGCGTGGGCGACATGGTCGTTTACGACGCTTATCAAGTCCTTTAGAAAAAGAAACCATCATATACCATTTAATCATCTACATCAATATTGCACTTAACAAGTGATATGAGAACCACTCCATTAAGATACGCACGGCAGATCGAGAGTCGGAGGAATGATATCGAACTTAATCTCGCAACGCTAAACCCTGATCGGCATAGCCGCCGCTGCGCCCCAGATAGCTTTTCGTGAATCTATGACGATGTTGTCTTTCGTTTCTTGGAGGTCATGATGGCATTTGATTTTGCGTATGTCATTCTTCGTCGTGCTACATGAGCGTTGCAGTTCCCACTAGCCTTCGCTTCTTTGTCGCAATCACTATACAATAGATTGCTTGCCTGCCTGCCTCACATGCCAGACACAAGACCTTTGATACCAGCAAGCGAACCTTCTCAGACGCGTTACGACAGAGCTGAAGAGATGGAAAACCAACATAAGAGAAAGAAGGTGTTGGTAGTGGGTGCTGGAGCTGCAGGTGAGTTTTCGCATGTTCAATGAAGGTGGCAGAATGTGAATTGACGCGTTTTGCAAACAGGTATGAGCTGCGCTCACCACCTCGCCGAGCAGCCTGACAAATTCGACGTTACGCTTGTTGATGCTGTTGATTACTGCGGTGGTCAAGCCTACAGTATTCCTATCGACAAGAACAAATATGGCGCCAGTTGGCTCAATCAGGGTGTCCAGGGTGGCTCGTACATTTTCCACCATACGATGACTATGTTTGCTCGCCAGGGACACCATGCCGATCCTGTCAAGCTTCACGTTTCGTTTGGCAAGGACGACCAGTTCTGGACAAACGTGTACTCGACCATGATGCTCAAAAAGCATGAAAAGGAGGTCAGACGCTTCTACTACATGATCAAGATGATTCGCTGGTTCGAGGTTTTCTTCGCCCTGGTTCCCATCAAGTACGTGGTAAAGCTCTTCATGTTCTCCGAAGAATTCGCCAATGTGGTTGCTCTGCCCATGGTTGCCCTCTTCCTCGGAACCGGCAATTACGCCCCCGAAGTCCCCAGTATGGTTTTGGAGCGTCTCTGCACAAGTCCCACCTACGGAATGTGGTATCCCACCGACAAGGCCAGCGTAGCCAGCAACATGCCCCCCATGGTCGTCTTCCCCAATTTCAGCGAATTCTACGGCGACTGGAAGACCAGTCTGGAGAAAAAGGGCGTCCACATCCGTTTGTCGACTGAGGTCACTCAAGTGGTGCGCAGAAACAAGGATGGCGTTGATGTGAAAATCATCAAGCGCACACCCGCCTCAGACGGCCACACCCAAGACTCAGCCTGGGTACCCAACACAGTCGAAGGCGCCAACGGCGACCCCAACGCCACCGAGCAAGAAGAACACTACGACGAAATCGTGCTGTGCGTCCTCACCGACACCGCGAAACGCATCCTCAAACCCTGCGCAACATGGAAAGAAAACAAAGTGCTGGGCTCTGCAAAATTCGCCAACGACATTACCGTCACTCACTCAGATGCAAACTACATGCGCAAACACTACGAAATGGAGTTTAACGAAGAGCAAGCCGTGACTACCCTCAACGGCAAAGACCAAACCTCCCGCGTAGAATTCGCTCGCAAGAACTTCAAACCCATGTACCTGATCAAAATGTACCCTTCAGATCTCACAAAGCTAGAGATGAGTTTCAACTGCAGCAACTACCAATCTCAATTCCCCCCAGACACACCTCTCGACAACGCAGTCTTCCAAACCATTTTCCTAAACAAAGACCGCGACTCGCATCTCTGGTCCATCGACGAAATCGACGAAAGCAAAATCATCAGAAAGGATTGGTGGCATCAGTTGTGTCACTCCTTTACCCACTACCTCTTCGTCGTACCCTGGATGTGGGCACTCAACGGCAAAAACCACACTCGCTTTGCTGCAGCATGGACAATGGTCAACGCCCACGAAGTCGCTTGTATCTCTGGAATAGCCGCTGCCGTTGACCTCGGCGCCACATATCCTGAAGACTTGGAACGCGATAGATTTGCACTTCTCGCTTTCCGATTGTACTATTTGCTTGCCTATGGTAAATGGTATAAGAAAAAGCATGCTGGAAAGAATAGTAAGGAGAGTTACTCAACTGGTGTTTATGGATCTGTGTACTCGGGTCCTGGTGTTGCTAATGAGGAAAGAACGTGTTGGAAGAAGGAGGTGGAGAATGGACGTGCTCTCAAGGATTTCAGTATGGCGAAGTCTGATTAGAGGATGAGGATGTAAGAGACTCGATGTCTGGTCATGGGATGTAATGAAAGTCATTGTACGAATACATCTGTTTAGTATAGTAATGAGAATAAACTCACTCAAACATTGACGAAGTTTTTTCCGTATCGACTCTCAATTTCTATATGAAGAGCGACATCTGCTCGATTCTCTAGGGATGCATGTTTGACTTGGAAACCATTGTGTCTTCCTACAATGGGGGCATCACTCGATGCCCTTGTCAGAGTGTAAGGGTGACAGACTTTAGCATGTGGGAAGGTGGAATTGGGATCATGGTAGCAAACTGATGACAGGGTTATACCATCATCTATCTTTATTCAAGATCCTTGCATGTACTCTCCAGGGTGGAGACCAAGGGCTGTGACTGAAAGTTACTGGTGCGCGGTTCGATTCATCGGACTAGGAGAAATCAAAATCATCGCCACCCAGATCCATCTCAAGACCGGCGAAGATATCATCCTCATTACTCATTTGACCATTCCCATGTTGTTGAGATGTACCAGTCAAATCGAAATTCATGTCCTGGCTGTTGAATAGGTCATTTGACATGTCAAGAGACATGGCGTTGGGGTCGTTTATGTTGGTCGCATCCATCTGGAGTGACTGGTCCATAGCAGCGGTGAAGTCCGGGTCCACTGTCACATTCGCTGACTCAGCCGCGGTATCGCCAGTCATCTGCATGTCCGCGCCTGTGATCTGCATGTCTGCACCAGTGATGTTCATGTCGCCCAGGTCGATATTTGTCATGGGCATGGTGAGCTGTGCTGGGACAGCGAGTTGCGCTTCAACACGACGACCAAGTCTTACAAGTGCTTCTACTCGTTCAGTCTCGGTACTAAGAAGGTCCTTGTGCTCTTCTAGTCTTGCTCGCAGCGCCTGACGCAACGTACGGCGTGGACTGACCGGGAGCGGAGCAGCTTGGTCAAATCGCATAAGAGCGTTGGCCTGAGACAATGCGGCGGACAAAGGCGAAGGTGCGCAGATAATTGCAGTAGCAACTTCGAGCGCTGCTGAACCGGATCCAATCCGAGTTTGCGCGCAGACTTCGTCTAATACCACAGTTAAAACCTCATCTGCTCCAAACATGTCCAGGGCTGTAGTCATGGTCTGGTGTTTGTAGCTGTAAGCCAGGGAATTGATGCTACCCTGCCCGGACCATCGGACCAGACCACGGATAATGCTGCGGACGGTAGCTCGTAAGCCACCTTCGGGAGTAGCACACCACTCTGTGAGCTCAGCTAAACTGCATTTGCCTGATCGCTGGCTGTCTTGATGGGACTGGAGAATCTCGATGAGCGGAAGAACGTCTTTGCGCTTGGGCTGCCTTCGCTGTAGCTCTTGCAGAGATGTCACCAAAGGTCTGGCGACCATACCAAGTATAGTTCGATGCATCGCTTGGGCGTCACCGGAGATCGAGTCAGGCTGGATCAGCTTCCGCAGCATCTGTAGCAGAATCTCTGTGTCACCGTGATCTTCCCAAGAGTGTTTGGTGGCCCAGCTGAGGCCTCCGACCAGCGAGGGCAGCAAGAACGGCTCGAGCAGAAACTCAAGTCCGCCTTTTAACGTGTTGATGTCAAGAGCCTGAAGCTTACAGGCCTGTACACTCTGCTCGAATAAAGTCGGAACCAACAGGTAGAAAGACTGAGGCGGACAGTGTGACATAGTCTCGTCACTGATACCATTCGTCTCGCCTTGTTCATCTGTGGCATACAAACCTTGAACCCATTTGGTGAGCTGCTTTGATTGTTCAGCATCGAGTGCGCTGGTGGGAATGCTCGAGGACATATTGCTGAGGAATCTCATGATGAAAGTGTCAGACGAGAAGGTTCCCATCTCAGCCTCGGCCAGTTGATATCGATGGTTGATAGCTAGGACAAGTAGCAAGATAGACGCGAACTCTTCGTAGGGTGGTTGAAATTCACTTTGATCCTCGTCATGCGTCCATTCATTCAGAAGACTGCATAATGGAGAAAGCACGTCCGCGGGCTGGGCGTATTGGAAGATGACATCCATGAGTGGCAAGTGTCGAGAGAGGGTGTTGCATACTGTTCGCAGAGACATAGTCTCTTTTGCAGTGTACAGATGCTGTATAGTGTCGACCAGCGCACCAGAGATCGCACCTGCATTGCCGCTCATGCCCTCGAGCTCACGAGCCAGTTCCTCGACGCGGTGTATATTTGCGATGCATTGCTGAGCCAGAGATTGTCTGTTGTATCTGACAACACGAGATGTGGTCGGAGCTGGCGATTCACCCATGACCGAGTGGAAAGCTTGTTCGTTTCCAAGCTGGAACATGATACAGGCCTGTACGAATTCCTGACGGCTCTTCTTGAGAACCTCATTCTTCGTGGTGTCACTTTCAGACGACAACGGCGGAAATGGGTGCACATCAACACGTCTCAAAGCCATTTGAATGTAGACTTGAGACGTCATAGGTGCGAAGGACCCGGATAGAGTGGTGATCAGCAAAGGCAGTTTGTTAGCAATGAAGGAGCGATAACAGAGTATGTGGTTCTGAGATTGACTCTGCTGCAAAGCGTTTGCGAGAATATCGAAAGAAGCGATAATCAAATCCGAAACCAGAGATTGTGTATCATTCTGGTACTTAGCATGCAAGTAGTTGAACAGCGACATATCGTCTGTCAGAGGTCTCGCACACAGTGCTGCGTTGAGATACGTGTAAAGGCCAACTCGTGAGTTGGTGACTGGAAGATCATCGACTGCTGATGCAATCTCTGCAGTGCTGAAATCGGGTTTGCCGAGAGGTGGAGTTTTGGCCAACATATGAAGCCGCGTACCGATCTGCGAATGCGACATTCCGCTCATAAGCTCGGCGAAGTCGCTGCATGAAGACGAGAGCTTTTCCCTCAGGCTTTGAGGCCACACATCAATGTCGGTCTTGACCCCGGGATTGTTGAGAAGTGCAATAGCAAGCGTAGCCAATGTTTCAAAGGACGCGACAACTTGTGGATCCGAGATTGGCATCACACCGCCGTTCTGCATGGCGAGAACCATCTCGTGAGCGCGACAGGCCGTGAGGCACTCTCCAAGGGCTCGTACGACGTTCCGGGCTTCACGCGCGGATTTCGGTCGTTCACCAGAGGCGACTAGACGCACGAGCATCGATAACACATATTCGAAGAAGGCATTACTCGTGGGAGTGCGAGTTGAGGCTGCCTTCCTGAGTGCATAGCGCGAATGCGCCAGGAGAGCAATGAGAATATCAGATGTGTCTACGGAAGTGACGCGTAGGATTTGTTCCAGATACTCGTTGATCAAGGGATCGATGCCAGGGGCTCCGGATGTGAAAACGATACTGGCCAGTTGCGATTCAGCGATGGGTTGAGTGCTCCAGAGCTCCGAGAAAGCATTGCCCAGTTGAGTAGCACGAATGCGACCTCTAAAGCAGTTCTGGAACAATGTTGTCCAAGCAGTATGACTGGTGGACGCTTCCATTGGTAATATATTTCGGACAATGTCCGATCTCCTTGGAGTGTTATCAGACTGGTATAATACTCTGCAATGCGATAGACATATATGTCGGTAGTGATGTTCACAGGAGATGGAGCGGGTGATGGATCGTCAAAAGTTCGGCAGGCGTCAAATTTGCCTTGGCAGGGCAGGAGTGATGCACGGTCCACGACGTAAAATAGGAAGCCATAAACACCAAGACTGTCGCGAGAAAGACTCGTAGTTACGCATACTCGCTCCAGCAACTCAACAATAGTATACTCGCCAAATAGCAGCATGTAACAGTAGGGCCGCGATCAACACGAACTATGAATTATCGCCAGAGCGGTTCAAGCCTCATGCCCTTTGCGTACTCTACCACGTCCTCCCACGCAGCATTTTGCAATAACGTCCCTGCCAACAGCTGCTGATTACGCTTGTCCTTCGGCCCCCGATGTAACATCAACCCTTGATCCCCTGGCTCTACCCACCTAGATGGGCAAACAACACCTTTCACAGACCCTTCCGCAGCGCCAGCATCCAGACACTGAAACTCAGCTTTGCGAATTCCCTCACCACCGTCAGTTTTCTGAATTCCGGCAGCAAACACCAGTTCGTCGTCGTCAGCGACCAAGGTCGCAATGCCGAAAATCGGGTGCGAGGCATCAGGATCGGAGATACTTGTTAGGCCATGCTTGGGGTCCCAGAGGGGAACCCCATCCCACGCGCGCTCAATTCTGAGCACATTTGTAGGATCAATCCAGTCGGGGTTGTGACTGTCGAACACCCAAGAGCCGAGTGGCTTGGTGATTTGCTCCCCGCCGTCGTCGAAGATCACTTGTAGCGAATCAGAATCGTAAGTGTCATCGTAGCGGAGCTGTGTGAGAACACTTTGAGCAAGCTTCGCGTGCTGGTTACGGGTCATTGGTGCTGCATCTTGATTGTTACTAGAGATGTCTTGTAGTGGGCTGAGGTGCAAGGCGTATTCAGAATATGATGCTACCCAGTGTGTTATTTGTGCAGGATGCGATTCAGGGAGCAAGGACGCAAGACGGCGTGGCCATCGTGGGTCGTCGGCTTCGAATATCCATAAAGGGTATCGTAGGCCTAGCGACGAAAGCTGTTGCTGACGCAGATTCCTGGCTCTCAGCTCGGCCATTACATGTGTTTGTGGCCGGTGCGATCTTAGAGGTATGTTGACAGAAGCGGTCGTACCGAAAGAGAGGTTCAAAAGGTCATATGGACTATTTTACACTATGCCGCACTCTGTGTGATACTGATTTTGAATTTACTACATTAAGTTATCCGAGTTGATGCGGCGTCAAGTTCCTGCGGTGTCGACAAACCTAATCCTCCCGTAATTTTAGCGAATCACATCTCAGCCGTCGCTGCCTAACTTACATCATCGTTCCAAACAAAGTCTATTCTACACCTTCTATCATAAGAACCTTCCACACTTTTCATGCCTCTAATAGATCCGAGACAACAAGCGGGAGCCAGCTGATAAACCCCATCAAGCGCTGTACTCGTCCCTCCATCACACTAAACCTCATACCCATACCGACCAAACATGGCTGGCCTCCTCTTCATCACTGCCCCAGAAGCAGATTTTAAGATAATCAATCATGCCTTACTCTGCATGCGCGACTGGGAAGAATCGGATGGAAACCTGGATATCTTCAAACTAATAACCGACAAAGCCGCCAATCAAAACGACAACAAAGGTACTTCACTGCCATTGCAAAGCACTCCACAAAACGTATGGATTGGTGCAACCATCAAAGATCTCGAAGCATACTGCATAAACCTCAAAAGCGGTGACGATGCGCCCGAAGCCGCAAGCTTATTCGTCTGCCTCGATTCTGCGGGATTAGAGACCAAGACTTGCATTTTATGCAGCTTGCCTGACGCATATTACGACGACCCTGACAGCGTTTGCGGAAGATATGATAAAGTGCGTGTGCCTTGGGATGATGTGTATTTGATTTGGTGCAATCTTGACATCGCAAATATGAATTTCGAAGAGTTTGTTGAAGAAGAGGAGGGGAATGAGCAGGGTTGGTTTACATATCAGAGTATTTACGAAGAAGATGATGAATATCACAAAGCGGGATTGGAGAAGAAGGATAGGGAGGTCAATCGCTGGAGACAGCAGGGTTATATCTAAGACTTCCCAATTTCTGCGATAGTGGTGTTATTTGTGGATGACGGCTATGTTATTCAGACTACGTCTCTCACTGTCTTCTTCCCAAGCCCCTTCGTCCATAATTTGCCCTACTCAAAGCGATCTTTCGGGCCACTGATACTGCAGTCTGAGAACGTCTGAGTCGCACTTTGCGTTGAAACGAACACTCCCTGCCGAGCTTCTTCCTTCACTGCTATCCGGCGTCAAAGCACCGCTGCCACTTTCAGGAAAAGTGCACCCACTGATGGAATTCTCTGCTTGTGCAACCGTGGGGACAACTCTGACTGCCTCGTCGGGCAAATGTGATAATGCTTCTATATTGCGTACTGAAGACTGCGCTGATAGATGGTATAACAGATGTATCTTGCAGGGACACATAAGAAGCAGAGCAGCCAAGAGTTCAGACGCCGTCCGGAAGTCCTGAATCATAGCCTGCGATACTACCTGCATGCTCCCACGGCCGCGAACGCTGACTTGATTGATCCGGTGCAGTCTCCTCGTGGGGTGCTCGGGGCCCAATCATCCAATCTTCCATAGCCAACCAAGAGCTCCAACTCTTCTCTGCCGCATCCAATTCCTCGTCACGAATACTCTGCAGCGGCTTCAAGAAAGGAACTGTCTCTTCGGGATTCATATCGTATTGCTTTTTGCAGGTGCGCCAGCCGCCGTGCTTGGCAGCGAAGAGATAGTTGCGACGTTCGCAGTCTTGCATGGGTGTGATGCCTGCTTGGTATGCATCACCGAAGAAACCGTGTAGGATGCCAGGTTTGTCGAATCCCGTGATTACAAGACGTCGAATATAAGGAACCAGTGATACGAAAGCGGGAGTCTGTTGCGGACTGCGGCCGTTCGCTGACGAGTTTGGTCGTGACCATTGATTGAAATTGAATGATGGGCCTCCAGAAGCCGGACTGGTTCCTGGATTTGATGACATGACGGGATTTTGGTGCCATTGAAAAGGTAATCGGATGTTGATCAAGGCGCACAATGCTTGCGTACCAGCTTCATGCTGAGCGTGGTCGAGAAAGTAACGTTGACATGATTCATATGCTGGATGCCAGTCCAGAATGTCAAAATTTGGCGAAGTTGTGAGTGGTGGATCTTGAGGAGGTTGGCGGTTCTGTTGAGTGCCTGGCTGCTGTGGTTGTTGCTGCGACGGCTCTCGCTGCTCGTAGCGGGACGAATTATTGTTGTTGTAATTGCCGTTGTAAGACATGCTGTCGTCGTCTGTCATTAGATGGATGGGCATGATGAAGTGTATATGTTGTCAAAATTTGTAGCCTTACGCGAAAAAAACTGCGGGTAGTCTCGGTCTTTATAATTATAAATACGCGTCTGCGGTAAGTTGATGCTAGGGCGAGGCGAAGGCTACAGGGAAACAACGGTAGCGGTTGCAGGCTGATAGCGGGGTCCGACAGTATGTCGTCCTGGGTCAGAAAGTTGTGAGCTTCGGGTAAGAGGTTCGGTGTTGATTGTTCTGTCTCATGGGAGGGCAGGCTGACGCCATGGCAATGTGTGCATTTCAGGAGGCGACCAAATCAAAGTCTTATGCGCGATGATGGATACAGAGAACGATTGAGCCCTTGGAGCCTCTTCTCGGGTCGTGGAAGACCCTGAGAATGCATCTCAGTGGCGCTCTTGGCAAGGCCAGTGCTTGCTGCATTTCATCAGCCAGTGGATTAGCGACGGTCAGGCTCTGACTCTTGTTGAAGGTGCTTGTTCGGACTGCTGAGATGGCTATTTGACTGTGTGTTTTGAGGGCTTCCTCGATGTGCCAGCCTCAAACGCAGCAAGAACGAGAACGAAGAAGATGAGCCGCATGAAAACAAAAGACGTCATATGTGATGCGGCTCCGCGCTCCGTGCTCGATGCGAAAGCGACCGATTATCTGAAATACTGAGCTGCCCATGCCCTTTCTTACACGAACTCACTGCCCTACTAACACAACAAGCCGTGTTTCACCTTCTAACGAGAAAACTTGATCAGAGTCGGAATAACAGACAATGTCTCAAAAGACGTACAGTCTCGCCAGCCGTGTCAAGGCAGGTCTTTTCTGAGTTGCGTCACTCTTCATCGTGAGCTCATACAGAGTCGCAGCTTAACAATGGCTTGTCAATGCCACAGATTCACCTCGGTGTATACTTGACGTCTGGCAACGAGACGACCAAAGCTACGAGATGGGCACTCGAGGTCTGTCTACACCCTTATCTGCTTACCTCCGTAGTAATTGCACAAGCTGACGAGCATGACGCGAACAGGCTGGATACCTTGCTGTCGACAGTGCCCAGATGTACCACAACGAGCGCCAGGTTGGTAACGCCATCACGGATTTCCTCAAGTCATCCAACAACAGTTCGGGTCTTCGCCGCGAGGACATTCACTACACCTCAAAGCTTGCGAGCAACAGCGATTACAACACGGCGAGAAAGAGCATCAAGAAGAGCGTGCAAGAGTGTGGTCTGGGCTACATTGACCTCTTCCTCTTGCACAGTCCGTACGGCGGAAAGAAGGCTCGTCTGGAGAGTTGGCGCGCGGTCGAGGACGCCATCATGGATGGCGAGGTCAAGATCGGAGGTGTGAGCAACTACGGTGTGCAGCACCTGCAAGAGCTTCTCGACTCGAAGCCGCGCATCCCTCCAGCTGTCAACCAGATCGAGGTGCATCCGTTCAACACGCGCACCGACATCACGTCCTTCTGCCAGAAGAATGATATTATGGTCGAGGCTTATGCTCCTCTGGCGCGCGCTCTTCGCATGAAGCACCCCGTCATTGTTGAGCTGAGCACAAAGTACAGTTGCAATCCTGGTCAATTGCTGGTGAGATGGTCGGTCCAGCATGGCTACGTGCCGCTGCCCAAGAGCGTCAAGAAGGAGCGTATCGTGCAGAATGGCGATATCAGTGGTTTCGAGATTGACGAGAGCGACATGGCCAAGATGGACGGATTGGACGAGTATTTGGTGACAGGTAAGGATGAACTCAAGAGGAAACGAGACATCTGCCGAAATAAGTTGCTAACTTGCCTCTGTTCACGCCAGATTGGGATCCTACCGATGCCCCGTAAACCCCCGCGTCGCAGTGTCGCACCGCTGTCGGAGTGTTGCTATCTCTCTTGAACGAAAGTCTTATCAGTTGTTGAGGTGTGATGCTTACTCGATTTCAATTACGCGGCGCGCCGGAGCCATCGACATCTTCGAGGCGTCGAGAAAGGAGAAGAAGGGCTCTGCCATCTGGTACGCACCCGGAAAGGCCGCCAACGCCGGTGGTGTTGCCGTGTCCGGTCTTGAGATGGCACAGAACTCGCAGCGCCTGAAGTGGACCAGCGAGGAGGTCGACGAGAAGCTCAAGCAGATCATGAAGAACTGCTTCGAGAACGGACTCGAGACCGCCAAGGAGTACGTTACCCCCGCCGAGGGCGAGTTCCCTTCGCTGGTTGCTGGTTCCAACATTGCTGGCTTCAAGAAGGTTGCTCAGGCCATGCACGACCACGGTGACTGGTGGTAAATGCATTCTGCTGCATTTGCTGTCGTCAGTTCCTGTGCACCACGAAAAATGATTCCCCCTCTTCCCCTTTGATACCTCCGTCTTGCGTCGAATGCTCGCACGATCTTTAGCCAGTTAAGAAACGAAATGTTATGAACCCTTTTTATTATATGAAAATGTACCTGCCTGGTTGACTAAACTTGTGATGATGTCTACTGTGGTCCTCAAAGGAGTCTTGATGGCCAGAGGAAGGGGGCCTGATGGGCGGTATATAAGATGTGAGGGAAATAGTAAAGCCGAAGGTGGCCGCTGGGGTAAGCTCCCGGAGCCGCGGACAGGCGCTGCAGCCAGCTTGACCTCGACCAGCTGGTAACCTCGGCTCATCAGCGTCATCTCTCGAAGCTGCTTGTTGACAGCCGCATGTGAATCTCGGACCAACACAACGACCGTCATAGGCGATTCCAACCACGTTGATTCGTGAATGGAGATGCGCCCGGCCAAAGCATTACTTACAGCCTCAGCGCGACGACTCGGACCATGATGAGAGTCCCAGCCAGAGGACGCCTTTCTCAGGCCAGGGCACTACTCCCACATGCCACAAGAGAAGGAGGGAGACCTACAACATACACATCGCCATGCACATCAACAAGAGCATACACGACGCCCACCCGCCCGAAGACCGCCCTCTTCTTCCCCGGTCAAGGCGTTCAGCGCGTGGGCATGCTAGATCCCTGGTTAGCCGCCTTCCCAACGACAGTCAAACCCCTCCTCGAAGAGATCAACCACACGCTGTCCATCTCACCCTCTCTCACCGATCTCATCACCTCCGGTACCAATGCCAATCTCACCGCCACCCAAAACTCTCAACCCGCCATCATGGCCACCAGCATCCTGATCCTGCGCGTGCTAGAAAAAGAATTCGGCTTCGACACCAAAGACACTGTGGATTTCACTCTCGGCCACAGCTTAGGCGAATTCGCAGCGCTGGTTGCAGCAGGCAATTTAGAGTTCAAGACGGCGTTGAAGATGGTTAGGCAACGAGGAGAGGTTATGGCGAGGTGCTCTGCTTCCTCCGACCAAGAAATGGGTATGATTGCACTGGTGTGTGAGCCTGATCAACGCGACGCCACACTCAATGCTATAACACGATACCTGGCTGCCAATACGGAACTGAGGGCGAATGTGGCCAACATAAACTCTAAAACGCAATTTGTGTTGAGTGGAGAGATTGCGCATATACAGGAAGCTCTGAGGCATGTGCGGCACTTTGACAGTCATGATCCACGTGCTGTCCGCCTAAAAGCCGACTCACCATTCCATTCGCCATTAATGTTGCCTGCAGTGGATTTGATGCGGCGCCTCCTCTCAGCACCAAACGCCATCACTTTCTCCGCCCACACCCTCCCTTGTGTCTCCAACGTCACCGCCCTCCCCTTCTCTTCAGCACCAGAACTCATCGATCTGGTAGCTCGCTCAGCCGCCGAACCAGTGCTCTGGCACCAAAGCATCCAATACCTACACCAGCAACAAAAAGTCAAGCGATGGATTGGAATCGGACCTGGCAAAGTGGGGAGAAATCTTGTTGGTAAAGAGGTGGGCATTAAAGGATTGGGAGGAAAGGGAGGAGGTGTGTTGGCGCTTACAGACCCTAAAGAATTGGAGGAGTTTATGAGGGCGTTAGAGGATACTGGGCTTGTTGATGAAGAGAGGCAATAGACGGGCGAGTGTGGTATTGTGGGAAGGATGGGGTGGAGGATGGAGGGAGGGAAGTTGGGGTATGTGAGGTGCTACTTTTTGAGTAGACTGGAATACAAACGGGTAAATGATTGAATGAGTGCTATATCTCGTGGTTTTCGAGCGCAAAGTCCTTGATATACTGCACGATGCCTTAACAGCGTTCCTTTCTGAAACCTTGCCTGTTCGTCGGCGATGAATACTCCATCAAACATCTCGAATCTCAAGTCTTTGCGAGGCTAACACATCTAGCATTAGGAATAAATGCTCTCCTCTAACTGCAAAAGCAACTTATCAGTTACATTTTCGAAGGCGCGATCTCGGAGACTTCACTATACCATTCAAAAACTTCTTTTTCTCCTCGTTACCTTACAACTTCATCTAATACCTTAGTATCGGCGGCTTATCGACGCGTCCTCTCACATAATGCAGTGATTGATTTGGGATTTACATTGTACATGGCTAACTAACGCCATATTCACCAGCATTTCCAGCAAAGACTCTAAAAGATCAAATCTCTCAAATCCAAGCACAAAGTTACGGATTCTGATGCTGAGCCATACTTCCCGCATTAGACAAACATAGCGAAAAAGACCAATTCCTCTTATATAGATAATAGCCTCTTGATTTGATGTGTACTTCTACAGAATCTGGGGATAGGTTATAGAGCGTATAGTAGTGATATGTCCATGGTTGTCGTAATAAACGTGCTGTCTGGTCGCCTTTATGTTGCCTACTTCGCACTGCAAGATGTGACAAGGGAAGTTAAGAAGATTCTAGAAGATGAACGAATGTGAAAATGCTAATGCTGAACTGATATGTAAGAAGAAGAGTGTGTAGTACATCCAAAGCTGAACCGCACAACTGCAAGATTTTGAGACATAAAGAACCCAACCAGAAACAACACCAGAAATGCTCGCTAAAAGTACTGCAGGCAAAATAATCATAGAAATGTTTTGAGAAGTCGTCATTGCCTGTTATGACGCACTCTGCAATAACTCCTTCAACGTCCTCAGTGCAACAGGTTTTGTCTGAAACTCATCAATTCCACTTGCCTCGGCCTCCCGCCTCGAAGCCTCCGAGCCCAACGCAGTTAATGCGATGATCCTCGAAGGTGGAAGGCTATTCTCAACTTCAAACTGGCGGATAGCACGAGAAGACTCAAAGCCATTCATCTTTGGCATTGAAATGTCCATGAGAATAGTGGTGAAAGGTTGGGTCTTTGAAAACTGTGTATAGGTTTCGAGTGCGTCTTCACCGTCTATAGCTGTGCGGGCGTCGAAGGATAGCTTTCTGACAAAGGTGGAGAGGATTTTGAGGTTGATTGCGTTGTCATCGACGAGGAGAAGGTGTTCCGTCTTGGTGAGGTGGGTAGGTTGACCGGGGACGTTCTCCATCTCATGGCTGACAGCTTTGATCTCTACGATTTCCTCAATCTGCTCCGGTGAGCTCGCTGTGGCAGGATCTGTCAGAACCTGAGTCGCTTGATTGATTCGTGTCTTCATAGCGGTATGAAGGGCAAGGGAGAGCGATCGTGGTCCGAGAGGATATTTCAGGTCGACGAAATCATTGGAGTACTGTTGTTGAGTCTGCGATATCTCGCGTTGATTACCGACCAGGATAGTGCGATGCCTGTTGGCCATGTCGGAGCTCTTGCCTGTTGAACGACTATGACTGGCATAGTCCGAGACCTCAGTGACATAGATATCAGCATCGACCTCGTCTGCCGTCTCAGCCGAAATGACCTTCATTTGGAACCAGTTTTCAGCGATCGACTTCACGTAAGAATGGACCATAGTCGTACGCTCGAGCGGTGTATCTGTACTCCCAGATGTGGTGTGGGAGGATGGAAGCAAACAGAGAGTGCGTCCGCTAAGGACTGCTTCCGGATCCAGTATCTCACCTCCATCGGGAATAGCCTCGTCAGAAATCGATTTTCGTTCAACCAAGGGTATGAACACATCGAACCGGGTTCCAATACCCAGAGTGCTCGTGACATTGATGGTTCCTTGAAGGTCGTTGACAATCTGTTTGACGATATTAAGCCCAACTCCGGTACCACTGACAAGAGAGTTTTCCTGCATGAACGGTCGATACAAGGCATGCTTCATGAAGTTTTCACTCATTCCAATACCCGTGTCGCTGACCATGAGATGAGCCATCTTTTTCCCGGGATTCTTCGGATCGGGTACCATCTTCAACGTAACCTCGATGTAGCCGCGCTGGCAGAATTTGAGAGAATTGCCGAACAGGTTCATCACCAACCTCTTCCAGGCTCCGGCTGAAACCATGGAGAACCAGGCCGCATGGCTTTCCATGAAAAGGAAGATTGCAACGTCTTTGTTCTTCACGATTGGACTGTCGCTGTCGAGATGTAAATCTTGGTCTTGGAGGAACGCATTCGATCCCCGTTCATGGGCTGCTTGCTCCCTATCATGACCATACCAAACGCCCTCAACCACACCCTGCACAATGCGGCATAAGTAGTCCTCACTGACTTGGCCGAATGTGTTTCTGGGCGAGGCTAGCGACGTCTCTCCGTGAGAGTCTCCACGGTGCCTAGATCGCGTACGGTCAAGGTCGTTAATTTTGGAAAAGTCCAGGAGATGGTTCATGGTGAACAACAAGGTTGAAGCGCAAGAATCGATCATCCCCAGAAGTTCTATTTGAGACTTGTCGAGCGCGGTGTCACGCAAAACTTCGACAGCGCCCAGACATCCATGTAATGGTGAACGCAGCTCGTGACTAAGAGACGAAACGAAATCAGACTTTGTTGCCTCCGTGTCAAGGGCGTCTTCAGCCCCGAAAGTTAGCAAGGCCTCTCTGAACAAAATAATTGGGACACATACTCAAGCGGGTGATCTCGGCGCACAAGACTCTCCCATAGATCGACAAAGAGAGCAGATCGTGCTCCTTGAACACGCGCACAGGATCCCTAGGCCAGCCCAACATGCTGGCGTAGGTCGTACGTCGCGTTGGGTCCCACAAAGGCATGAAGACCAGTGATTGAGCTTGTTGGAGTAGCAGGTGCAGATCTGGAGGCATGACGAACATCTTATCCAGTATTTCGTAAACTGCTGGGCCAGGGCTCGACATTTCCATGACAACAAGCGCTGATATCTCTTCCTCGCTAACCCTTAGAACACAACCTTGGGGGAATTTCGATATGAGATAATCAAGAGACTCGTGTTCGACAAATATGGAGTGTGTGATGCGCGCCGGCGTACTGTCGTCATCGACAATCGAGGCTTCGAGCGTCTCGCATATTGGAACATGATCGCTTGTCGTGTCATCGCCGGTGTTCGTAATATCCAATAGTACAAGACCTTCGAGATCATGAGCAGCGCGGATCAAGCTTGCAGCAATCGACAGCGTCGGATCTGAGCGTCGACTACCTTGACTCGTCAGAGTATGAGTTGATTTGGCATCGGAGCTTTGACGAACTCGACAGGGAAGTAACGTAGGCGTTGGCGATGGGTCGACGAAAACAAACTCCGAGCATTCTTCGGCTGGCGTTGTCAAAGGAGTGCTGTTAGCCGAAAGAACAGTTTCATCAAGCGCATCCTTCAGAGTAGAGTTAGAAGAGGATGAACTAGTCGGACTTGAAGTTCCACGATTGATCTCTTTGGAAGTGTCCGAAAAAGTCGGCAAATGCCTGCCTGCTTCTACGGTTCTCGTGGGTCGAGGTCTGTTGTGCTCCAAAAACTTTGAGAAGTTTAGTTTGGCTCGTGTGTCATCGTTCATGTTCATCCTGGTGTCTTGTGTTCCCAGGTGCTGTGCAGTAGCGCAAGCGATGTCACTCAAGACGATGTATGTTTCGTTGGTCATAAAGTCCTGTCGTGTTTTGCTGTCAATCACGGTATACATGCCTAAGAGTTGACCCGAGACCGATTTGATCGGTACAGCAGCATAAGAGACTCGGGTCAATACAGGCTCATTCGAGTCTTGGTTCTGTTGCAAGTCAAGAATGATGTGTCGAGTGTGATCTGCAATGACATTGTCGGATTGGTTTGCCAAGCGTCTGCCGCCAAAGACAGCCGCAGATTGTATACGGTCGAGTAATGCTTGTTGCAGGATTCGATATGAAGAGGTAGACTGGTCGTAAGGAGCACATAGCAAGCTGGATTGTCCAGCACCTGCGACGACCCATGATGTTCCATCTTCAATCAACGACACAAGCGCGCGATCGCATTGTAGACGAAGTGCACCGTTCTGAGCGAGAGCGGTGAGGAGAGAGTCGTTAGAATGTCTACAGTGTTGAAATTAGACAGACAAATGATGGTTGGTTGCTTCTAAATTGGAACTTGCCTTGTCGGTCGTTGACATGCGCCTGTCATGCTGATGGCGTCGGCGAAGCCTCCAGGTAGGATCGATGGAAGTTTGACACCGATACGACAGGCAACAACAGAATATCAGCACTTTGGAAGCCGCGACAGAAACCCACCTGGAAAAGTATCTGCTGTCTTCTACATATGAGTTGCCTCGATTGGCTGCCGCCTATGCGGTTGCATCACGGACCGCTGCTCCGATTGATTCTGAGAGGCAAGCCGCAGGGCCTGGGCCCAGCCTCCACTTCGATTGACGATCGCGCATTTAGAGTGCTTAAATCCGCACTTGAACTAGCACGACTGTCACTCACGGATTTGTGCTTTTCCATCATCCTATTGTTGTCTCACTTGCGATCCACGACATACGGATACCACAGGGATATTCATCTCTTTTCCTTGGCAAGTCCTTGCGAATACCCAACTCATGAAATGGGTCAGAACGCGCCGTGTTTAACCGACGGGACGGCATGGCATTTCTTACCGACGCGTTGCGGACTTGCAGCCGTGAAACACGGAATCCCGGACGCGCGAGTTCCCAACGAGCGGAGTTTTGTATAAATCTGGCGAAGGGAACTTGACACTGTACGGAGTGGACCCCTTAAAGACGGTCGGTTAATGCGGCCACTCCGCATTTATAACTGAATAGCTGATTTTAGGATTTCTGAATTCCTGGATCCTGTAGATTCTCACTGTTAGCATTCTAGCTCGTATACCCTTTGCTAAATATGACTATACTACTATACATGCTGCTACGTTTAATACTATACATAAATGACCTAAGTGTATAAGAAAATATAGATATATATATAGGTAGGTGTATTAGTAATCAAGAGAGTAGGGGTCTACGTAACTTATTCTAAATGCCCCTCTACGGACACGGAAGTCGAATGCAAGTCTCGGCGGCTTTAGGAATAGAAGCGCGCTCTATAATTACAACCACGAGTACGACAATAAGTCAGTATAGAATACTAGCAATAACCATATAGAAAGCGTATATAACTATAGAGTAGAGTAGGTAATAGCGCAATAATAAGAGTAGAAGGATAGGTAGTAGCGTACTCGGTACCGGTACGTTAAAGTTATAAGGATTCAAAAATCAGAAGTTTAGAAATCCTGAAATCAGCTATTCAGTTATAAATGCGGAGTGGCCGCATTGACCGACTGTCTTGAAAGGGATGCACTCGCACGTTCACTCGGGCCTCGACCTTCATTCAAACCTGTCAAAGAGCCCGCGAACCACGGGCAAGATGGAAATTGATGCCTTTTGCCAGGCAATCACTCCTTCATAATTGATTGGCACGTCCCTGTGCCGCTTGGCTCAGGACATGCAAGCGGCTCTCGCCAATGCGAAACAATCCGACGGATCAAATCTCCAGAATCAATCTAGCAGTCGTGACTCGTGAGACAGCTTGGCGTGAATGTTTTCATATAAGCTGACAACGCCCAAGCATATTCTCGGGTCCGATCTTTGACCTTGCACTCCACTCTCACATCACGAAAGAATTACCCGATGGATCAACGAATCATACCCGGCTGGTTGGAAGCAATCTTTGTGTCACCAGGAGCTTGATTACCTACTCCCGGCGATAGATCAAGACATCAGAACAAGACACGAAGACTACCCAGGAACACAGGTGGTTTGCGACTTTTGGACTTGGTCGACACAGATACAACTCACATGTCTTAGCAAAACATGTTGAACAAAGAGTTGCGAGACTGACGAGAAAGCCACAAGAGCGACAAAGACACAAACAAAGCAAGGGGTAACACATACCTGACCTATCCGTAGCGCTAAATGACACTGCACTGTTGTTTCAGATTCCTTCTACACAACACATTCACATCCGCCTTCGAAGAGATATATTCAGCACTTTCATCTGATACAATGTGCTTCCAACAAACCTCATAAGTTCGCAATCGCAATTTGCGCAGCCTCGCTTTCGACAAGCTGAGGACATACACAGCAGAAGGTGCTATGGGCAACACTATCTCCGATCTGACGCCTACACCACTATCCACAAACACTGTGGCAACATCTTACAATCGCAATGGAAATTATGTCGTTCAATCCACTCTTGGTACCGGAAACTATGGCATATCGTATCGAATTGTCAAACCCCAGTCCAACAAGCTCTTCGCCATGAAAGTACTTCAGACCTCAACATCAGCTCAA
This sequence comes from Aureobasidium sp. EXF-3400, assembly GCA_024195585.1. Lineage (NCBI taxonomy): Eukaryota > Fungi > Ascomycota > Dothideomycetes > Dothideales > Saccotheciaceae > Aureobasidium > Aureobasidium sp. EXF-3400. The sequence continues at coordinate 51,425 of SWBL01000172.1, read as the reverse complement.
CTTAGGCGATTTCGTGAGGAAGCCACTATTCTGGCGAGTCTATCGCATCCCAACGTCGTCGTCTTGGAAGACATAGGCGGCGTGCCTGACCCTGGAACTGGATCTTGGAATGCGTGTATCTTGACCGGACTTGCGGATCACAACCTTCTCGACTTCTATACTGCTTACTCGACTCTTGGTATCTCGGGACTAGACGAAGCAGTCGCTCAAACGGTGGCTTATCAAATGCTATCTGCTTTGACGTACCTGCATGATCAAAGCCTTGCGCACAGAGATATCAAACCCGCCAATATCCTTGTCTTTCATGAGTCCAAGTCACCTCATCTAACCTTCAAGATCTCGGACTTTGGTTTTGCCGCCCATTTCCTGGAGAATGAGAGTATACCTGCCCCAGTGGGACGCTACACGGCTCCTGAAACTCTGTTTTGTGACTACGATCTAGAACAGGTGTGCAAGGCGGACGTCTGGGCTCTTGGGCAGGTCTGCAGCGATTTGTGCACGCAGGCTCTTGTGCCTCCACATACGGAAAGCAGGCTCATGAGTTCTTGGGCTAAGGAAACGACCGACTGGATGTTGAGAGACGATGTCGAGAAGAGACCTACCGCAAAAGCGTGTAGGGAGGCTGTTTGGGTGAGACAAGGAGAAAGGATATCACCAGGATTCTTGAAGGTGCTGAGGCAGGACTTGGGACTGGATTCAAATGCGACAGGTGATGAGATGGAGATGTGAGTGCTGTGAATCAGAACTTGAGCTTGTGGTATTCAACGGTGGTGCTTTCCAAGATTCGATGTGTATCAGAACTAGAGCGCAAACCACATGTAGGGTGAGCTGATGATCAAACGTCGAGTTCCACCACAATGTGTCCTTGGCCTCTCGAGACACAACACAGCATCTGTTTCTCCTGCTCTGTTGTCGTCAATCCCTTCCCTTTGTGTACAATCTTCCCTTCTCTCACACTGATCCTACAAGTACCGCAACTGCCCGTCTCACACGAACTTGCCACCTCCAATCCTGCAGCCCTCATAACCTCCAGTAAGCTCTGCTCATGCCCAACATTCAGTCTCGTGGTCTTGTTGGACGAGACAACATCAACTGTAAACGGATCGCCAGAAGTGTCGCTGGTGAAAGTCTCGTAGAAAACTTCATCCTCTGCCATACCCACTTCTTTTGCTGCAGCGATGACAGAGGAAATCATACGCTCTGGTCCACAGGTAAAGACATGACTGTTGTCAATCCTATCTCTCAAGATCTGATTGATGTCCATCCTTTGATCCTTCTCCTTATCGTATATATGAATGCTGTCCTTAAAGCCACTCATCAGTGTTCTAAACGCTACATCTCCTGCACATCTGACCGCGTAGTGTAGTTCGAAAGTCTGGTTGATGGAATGCATTTTCTTCATCGTGGAGATGAAAGCGGTGATTCCGATTCCGCCAACGATAAAGATGTGGTGGGACGCCATGCCGTTGGGTTTGATGCCGCGAGTCATTTGTCCAACTTGGATGATATCGCCGATGGTGAGGTTGTTGTGTATGTATGAGGAGCCACCGCGGCTTTCGTCGTCGAGGGCAATGCCGAGGGTGAAAGACGATGTCGTGCCGGTTACGATTGAGTAGGCGCGTTGGAGTCCATTGGGTAGTTTGAGGAGGGTGTAGCTGCCGGCTGGGATTGGTGTAGTCACGACGTTCGAAGTATCAGCGGTCGTCAGTTCCAGTCGAACGATTCGTGGTGTCTCCATGGTCTTCGCAGTCAATGGTGTAATCTGTCCATTGCGCCACTGGATGTGTTGCTTTGGCCACTGCTTCAAGAATGCGCTTCTTGAACACATCTCTACACTCTTTACCCAGCTCTGGCATATCGCAGAATTCTTTGGCCATTTTCAGATCATCCTTATCTCGATGAACAAAGTGCTGAAGTGTTGCGATCGACCAGGTAGGTTGCGGCCTCTCCATCACTCTCAGCTCCATCCCAGCGGAGATACAACCCTGTTTGAGGACTCGATAGTACCATCCAGTCTTGTTCTCCCGATGCGTTTCTGGCGCGAAGTTCTTAACTCCAAATCTCTGGTTTAGTTTGAAGCATGGCTGTCGAGGTAGACTGACTTGAAGCAAACAACCATTGTTCCCACCAGTCAATGTTGAGTTCTTAGGACCAACACGCAGAACATCACCAATACAGATGTTCTCTTCGGTCAAGCCCTCGGCAACGAAGTTCTCGCCGAAACCGCCAGCTACAAACTTTGCGGCTGCCTGGGGGTGGCGAGATTGCCAGAAAGCGTGGTGTCCATGATCGTATTGGTGAATAGCTTTGTCAACACCACCGTGGAATGTTAGGTCGTGTTCGTCGTCTGTCAGTCCAGTGGAAGAGACATAGAGTGGTATGTGAATTGGCTTCTTATCGATGCCTGAGAGGACGGTGCCGAAATTTTTCAGTTTTGACGTGCGCAGTTCGAGGAGTGTTGTTGGAGGTGGTATGCGGATTGGAGATAGATCGATGGATGGCATGGTGATCGATCCGGTTGGCGATTAACAAAGGGCTGCTGTCTAGTGTGGTCGCGTAAAGACAAAGACGCGTTGATCAAAGGTCGAGTGCAAAAAGGCAACAAAAAGGCGCGGCGGTAGTGAACGATGAAGAGCGTCTCCAAACGTCAGGTGAAGAACGTTATTCGAGTGACGGACAATGTGCTCGGCATCACCCTGATACGACGGCTCACCACGACCGTATTTTCCGGCTCTTACAGCAAATTCTCCGTCACACACCACTTGAACTCAAGTGAAGGATGAGAAATTTTGTTTCAGTGTCCTCATTCAGTCTGTGAGTTCTTAGTCGACGGACAGAGTGTACGAAACAAGCATCAACTGTCTGTATCTCGTTCTGCCAAGATTATCTCTCGCAATCCTCACGCAGGTACTAAATGGTTAGGCCAATAGTGTGGAGCAGTCATTCCTTCTTCAGTAATAACTACGGACTGCTCGCCATAGGCAGCAGGAAGATGATTAAGCTCGTTCCGAATTTCAGCGCCCTCGATACTTTACAATACGTAGACTCCAAGCCAAACAACCACCAAAGCCATAACGCTCGACAGGCCAACGCTGGTGAGTCTCACTCCAGCATCGGCACCACTAGATACGAGGTTATAAGGCGGGCGATTGTTGGGGTTCTGCTTCAGATTTGCAGCGGTCTGGGCGCTAGTTTCGTTGATTGATCGAGAGCCAGCCACAACACTGATGTTGTGGAAGAAGCCAGGCAGACTCTGAATCGTGTCACCCCTATCTGTCAACTCGGGGTAGCATGCGCTGATTTCAGTGTCGTTGGCTAGTGTGAAGTTGGAAGCGCAGCCTTGGATGCGACCGGTCACACAGCGGTAGGTAGGTGTGAAGATGACTGCATTGGGGGATTAGCGACGGTAGTCTTGAAGACGGGATGAGTACATCTGTATGTATGGTAGCCATAACTTACCATATCCACTGGTTCCATTATCAAAAGTGACTGTCTCGTTCTCTACAGCGACGGTACGAGAGAAGCTGTACGGGTTGGTGTCACCAGTAGTATTCCAAATAGTCCAAGCCAGAGAATCCTCAAGACGCGTGATACCGCTGGTAAGGACAGAGCCGTTCGCGTTCAAGAAAACATTTTGCAATGTCGGCCAGCCACCACTGAGTACATCGCAAGGGGTGGAGAAGTTACTTCCATTGACATTGCACACAACACCTGTGGAAATGATGAAGTCTCGAGATGGAAAGGGTCTCGTGTCGTTGGAACTGGTGTCGAAGCCTGAACAAGTTGGATATTGAGAATCTCTGGTTGCGTAGCCGGCGGCATCAACAAAGACAGAAGAAGCCAGGAGCAGTATCGATGAAGACAGAGTCGACGAAAGCATGATTGGTCGTTTTGGCCTTGAGATTTGCGGAAGATAGGAAGCCTTGTTCGTGTCAGTCGCGTTCTCAAACAGTGTGCAAAGAACAGGTGTTTGCGGCTAAGTCAGGCGACAAGTCAGGGTCTCTTATAGCCACAACAGTGGACCTCTACAAAGAGCAAACATGATCCTCGTAGGATCAAGTGCATGACCTATATGACATCGAAGGATTGACGTTCATTGAGATTCTGCCTTGGCTGTCGTCTTTGACCAAGGAAGATGGCTGTGTCAAGGCGCCAAGGCAGTGATCGACGACTGTGCCTCACGTTACGGACGCAAGACCTACAGGCTATTCCCGAAGGATTCAGCGACAACACCGACGACATCCAGAGTGAGAGCAACATACATCTTCCAACATTCAACAAATCACACATCCGGAATCTTGGTTTTCATCTGTGGTCTTGGTCTTTCCTTGTTATGAGCAATGGATCCAACATCAACACTAGACCGTTGTGCTCTTGGCGATGGCAAAGACAGAAACTCGAAGAAACATTGAGCAGTGACATTTGTTCAGAGACAGATCATAAGATTCGTAAGAGGAAGTGTATAGCTCCCAAGATTAAACACTACTAAACAGGTACCAAACCTCCCGCCTGACTGGTCAAAACCAAAGGATCGCACTCCGTGACATTGTTACCGGTCACGATCCACTGCACTTCACCACTCAAAAGAGTCTGTAATCCCTTTTCGTAATCACTGACCAGAAAAACCTTGGAGCCCTGCCACCTGGGAGCTGAGCACCATGCCAATAGATAGTTGTGTCCATCGGTATCTGCTGCAACGTATGCGACTACTCCATCAGGGGTGGCGACAGGCACAAGCGTGATGAGCTGTGCACCAAGGGGTGTGTCGAGCACTTGTGAAGCGCGAAGTCTGGAAACTCCATACGCTGACATGGTAGCCGGATAGTAGTGGAACATGCGTTCAGATTCGTCCTTGAAGGCGATGGAGTCTTCACTGTAGAATTGTGTGCCTGGAGATGCACCTCCCGAATTGCCGACCATGTAGAAATTACCATCCTCTGCCGCGGCAAGGCTTGACTTTTGCCGAGTGTCAAGGTTGGCAAGTGTAGTCCAGCCAGTGTAGGGCTCACCAGATCCTGCTGTGGGCATTGCTCCAGCGACACCGACAGTGGCTGACTTCATGACATCCTCGAAAGCTGGGAAGATGTACTTGTTTGGACCTGCATAGACGGCAGTGGCAGTCGGGACTGCTCCACCGAGAGTGTAAGTGCCAACTGCAATGTTCCCACCAGGTACATAGTCGAATGATGGGGCTTCGAGATTGGGTGGTAATGTTGGAGCAGCGTTGGCAGCTCCGATCATCGGTACGGCTTGTGTCGACTCGAGATTTGGCGCGGCGTTTGCAGCCCCGATAGTGGGAATGGCATTGCCCTGTGAAACCACAGGTGCAGCTCGGGTGCTCTCGATAGCAGGGACGGCATTCGAGGCCGCGATGACAGGCATACCCTCGGGCACGACGGGCGCTGCTTGGGGTTTGCCAAGTGTAGGTACACCGGTGGCCGCGGCAACAGTCGGGACAGCGTTTCCTGAAGACACCACCGGCGCTGCTTGGGATTTGGCAGTTGCAGGTACAGCAACGCCCACTGATTTGACCTCAGGGATTGCAGGTAGCTGTCTGGCCTGCAAGGTGTTGTTGTCGTGGAATGTAGCGAGATCGGGATGGACCATCAGTCCTTGTCGCGCGTCTAGGTCACGCTTCGAGTATGCCGAGGAACTATCACTACGATTAGCCAGCGGAATGAGACGAGATGTGACACGGTATACTTACTCCGGCCGGAGTACGAAGCTATCAAGTCTCACATCAAAGTCGTCAGATGTGCACTCCACTTCGATGCCTACCTTCATTCTGTAAGAAGGTGCATTGTCTCTCGCTGGAATGGTAATAGCAGTCTAGATGAAGCAGGTTAGTCGATGCGACCTGAGATCGAGGTTCGAGGCAGTTCCAGCTTACCTTGGTATTTCCACCGATTCCGATTGGCAGACTGTCTTTGTTTTTATCAGTCTTTGGCAGTATTGGCTTCTCAAACTTGTAGTCTTGCTTGTACCAACTTGAGCTTGAATCAGCGCCTTCCACAAACCACTTGTTGACTTTGCAACTGGTACCACCACCGCCTCTTTCTATACGACCAGAAACCTCTGCATTGTATTGGGAAAAGGTACAGAGGTCGACGACCTGGGAAACAGTGAACTTCCATGGTCCCTGAGGCTGCGGACAGGCGGCATCGCAACCACCTCTACACTCGCCGCTCTGTAGGCATGTACCCGGACAGACGACCAAGAAACAACCGCCGGGGTCAGAGAAGGTTTCCCTGTGTATGGACCTGGAGTATAGTGAGCAAAACTTTCTAGCAGCGCATGTTGTGGCGTCTTACAGTTCTTGGTTCGTGCCTTCTGCTTTAACACCCATTTCAGCGTTGTCGAAACCGACAAGCGGCGTCCACCCGGACAATCCATTGTCAAAATCGGGGTTGTTGAAGACATTGTCGTAGAGCTTGCAACCAGCTCTAGTCATGCCACCAGATACGGGCTGTTGCTGTTGTCTGACAGTGGTGACTCCGTTGTCGTTGATACATCCCTCAATGAATTTCGGCCCTTCCCAGGTGCCCAGCTCGAACTTTGAAGATCTGTCAGCTACGGTTCAGAACGATCTGAGTAGAGTACTTACATTGCCCACATGAGGCACCTCCAGCTCCAGTGTATTGATGACATTGCTGTAGAAGTGTATGCCTTCACATTCGTCACCGCCCACTGTGACACCATCCTGACTGTTGACGTTGGCTTTGTACTCAGCCACAGCTTGGATTGCAGGAGTGTCGACAAGCGCAATGGCTTCCTTCCAGATACCCCCGAGAACACTTACACCAACATTAATGCCTATCGGAAGACCGAGCGAAGCAGTAGCAGTGATCTCTCCAGAAGCATTGAAAAAAGGCGTGACAATGGGAGAGTAGCCGTAACTCCTAGCAGAATAAGGAAGCAAGAAATCGACAAACATACCCATCTCGGGCCAGTCGAGGTTGACGCCAGCAAGGACTTGACCCACAGCCTCTACTTCGATCTTAGCGACAAGATCGACAGTCAGGTAGGGACCGATAGTGATCACGTCTGGAATGGAGAACCCAGGCAGACCGATATCTGGCGTCAAAGGAATGTCCAAGACAGGCTTTTCGAACTTGTAGAAGCCGTCGACACCAATCTGAACGTTAGCATTGAGGTTGCCACGAAGACGTAGTTCGAGGCGCGTAGGACCGATGATCGTGAAAGTGGCTGATCCCGTGGTGTAGATTGACCCGTGGATGCCACAGTCGACACACCAAACGGTAACACCGGGTTCTGGCAGTTGTTCGACACCATCAATCTCGAAGGTCAAGATCTCATCCGCGCTAGTCATCTTCGCAAGTGTGTCGTAACTCAAAGGATCGAAGCCCTCTGAACCTTCGGCCGACCACTTCCACAGTTCGAGACCTCCATCGCCCCAAGGACACTCATCTAGCAGTTTTGAGGGTGGCTCAAGTCTTACTGGGATGGTGAAAGATGCGCTGGGGTTCCAAGTGGGTAGTAGGGACTCGGCAAGGTCGCGGACCGCACTGACGATAGCTTGGACCACAGCAATGATCACATCCACGATGAACCTGACCACTCTGACCACCCCACCCAGGAAGCTGCCGAGATCACGTTTCTCGATGTATCCTCTGCGGGTAAGCACTTTTGAGGATCCAGCTCCTGGTAGGTTTTCGGACGTGATGCCAGTGTTCGGCGCCCACTTGCTCAAAGCTCCATTCAGATTGGCAACATCTCTAAGATAAGTAAAGAAGTCATCAACATGTTTGTCGAAACTGTTGTCGCAAGCTACCTGAGAAAAGTACTTGGATATACCCGAAGGCATTGGGCTTGGAATAACACCGCACTTGCCGGTTCCAGTCGGAGGTACAAGCGTCTCGAACGACTCTCGCGATGTCGAGTTCCTGGCTAGGGAAGAAGTCGGTATGGCTGATCGAGTGGCATTGATTGATGCTGACAACGGAGTGGCGGTAGATTGAGCGAGCGCTACCAGGGCCTTCAGTCTGTCGGTCGATGTAGATGACCTCAGGCTTGAGCCACTTGTAGTTCTTGAGCTTGCAGATCCTTGAGTGCTTGACTTTCCTGAGCTGAGAGCACCTGTCGATAGTTTGGAGGAAGACTTTGAGCTCAAGAGACCGGACTTCGTAGATGAACTTGAACTTCCTGCAGAAGATTTGGATGAGGAGCGCAAACTACTAGTGCTGGATTTGGACTGGCTGTGAGAGGTCGGACTACTCAGCTTGGACGAAGATTTCACCGCGCTCGAGTTGACTGTTGTTCGAGAACTTGATCCGGAGGTACTGCGGGAACCCGTGTTGCTCAGCTTCGAGCTTGCGGCACTTCGACTGGAAGAGGTAGATCCACGAGATGAATATGAAGAGGATACAATGCGTGAGGAACCACTCAATGCTCGAGAAACACTCGCTGACGAGCTTTTCGACGATGGGCGTGATGAGAGAGAAGACGATGACTGAAGCGATGTTGAAGATGAGCTGTCGAGCGTTAGTATCGATGTGAGGCGGAGGCCAGATGCAGAGCTAGGATGTACAAACTTACGTTGTACGTGTGGATGATGTGCGAGAAGTACTCGGGGACACTGCGGCTATCTTGACCGCGGGTGATACTGCCTGCTGCGTTTGTGGGCTTCCAGCGGCTTCCCATTGTCCCCAGACTATGTTGAACTCTCTGATGGCTTGCTCCACCGAGATCTGTTTGCCTTTTGCAGTAGCAGTCAACGCTTTCTGATCATATGAGACCATCGAAGTGTTGAAGAAGCCAAACTGCCCGGGATAGGTGGTGTGGCACGACTTGTCAGAGCTCACAAACACAATGGTGTCTCCAGTCCAGTTTGTCTTAGCAGCAGTAAGACTACCGACGGAATCAAGCTTGATCAGCATCTGGTCTCCTCGACATGTCACATTCTGGACATAGGCTGTATGGTCAAGAATGACGGCTTCCCAGTGAAAAGTAGCATCCAGGGTAGCCACCATATCGGCATCTTGGAGTTCTGAAAGGTCGCTGAATCAGCTGGGGGTTGACTTCATGTGTTGAGAAGTTCACATACGTATGCCACCATCTTTGGTGTAGAACAGCGAGTGTTCCTGCCTGGAGTGTAGATGTACCGTATCTCTTCTATCGAGGTGTGGGTGGATGGCAGGGAAGAGATGATTATGGCTCGCGTAATCAGCAGGCTCCTCTCGTTTGCGCAGAGGTTGATGAATTATGGGTGCACGCTGTGGTTTGAGAGGCTTGACATCTCGCTGATCGAAAGAGTAAACAAATGAGTCGGCCGCGCTTGCCGCCATTATCCATGTCAACAGTAAAGAGAAAGAGCCCTTCATGGTGGAGAGAAAGAAGTGGCCACCGCAACTTGGTGCCAGGAAGGATTAGAGAGGGACGAAGGAAACAGATTTGGGCAGATCATCATGCTGTTCCTATACTCTCGCGATTTTGTATGTATGATATTGCCATGGTAATTTCGAGCCTCCTTCGTCTGAAGTTGCCGAATGGCAAGCGCGAGTCGAGACAGTCGGAGAGCCGCTCACCTGAAAAACGGTGACGTTGGTCAGCCTCAGCGGTTGCCGTTACTCCTCAGCTCTGTTGAAACACGGGGGAGGCTCAGTCTCGGAGTTTCTACCTTGATAGCCATCATGCAGGAACTTGCCGAGTATACTGAACTTCGTGGGTTGGTATTGCAGCATGTGGAAGGATGAGCTCCTCTCTAGCTTGACACTTCTGGCCCTCCGCGCTCAAAACTTCCAATCCTCACAAGTGACAGGTGTTCAGAGTGAGTACACAGTGATGAAGGGCAGACAGGTGCACCTTGAGAAATGCATACTTGGCAGGACGAAACATCAACCGTAACATTGTGAGCTGAAGATACGGCATCGGACTGGCCGTCGATATTCGTTGTTCAACATTGCCTTGGCCTGAATGGACTTCGGTCAACGCCGGCGGCGTGTTTCAATCTTCACGGTTGAGAGAGAGAAGTCGTCTCGAGCACACAGTATGCTCATAGCGAGATAACTTGATTAAACGGTTCTTGGTGTTCAGGTATGTAAACGTACGGAGGAGCGAAGAGCGTGCCGTCGAAAAGGAGAAAATGCCAAGCCGCCAAGGCGCCAAGCGATCCTTCAATGCAGGAGGGACGGTGTCGACGGTCTCTCAGCTCCTTCCACGAGATTTCACACGCTCCAGACATAGGTACTTACTGGGATGCACAGCCGTACAGATCTGAGTTGTATGAGGACCTCTACTCCGGCTAAAGAATTCCAACCAATCTTTGCGCCCTTTCATCTCGATTCGCGCTGGCCGCCATCTGGAAGAAGATGTCGTCTTGTGCTCTCTAACAGCCACAAAGAACGAGATGACACGAGACTTTGAACAGCTCGGAGCACGACAATGGAAAGGGACTCGCTATCAGTCAAATCCATCAACGGCTCGAGACTCGGAAGCAAGACTTGACGAGCTTGACATGACCTGCGATAATTCTTCAGTACACAACAAGTGAATTGCCCCGCGAGCACACAGCAGTATGTTGTACAACCCGTCTCATAACTGGTCTTAGACTAAGTGGAAACATCAGTAGAAAGTCTGGCATTGATGTCTAGGTCTGTGCAGATCCGGGTATGGTTGTCCCTGAAGGCTATTCTAGCTCAACGTCTTTACACAATGCTTCAATGCCTAAATGCTTTCTCAGCTCAACGCCTTGTCCAACCCGTTGTGTATGAGCGAGATCCCCAGATCTAACGGGCACAGGCCAAGAGATTACGGCTACTGGGTACTTCCTCGTCCATACCGACTGGATGCAAGGCCAAGGGATACTGCATGGACACCAGGACGAGCTCTAACCGATACGTACCAGGTGGAGACCGGATTCACCGAAAGACAACAACGAAGAAATTGGACTGTTATACTACCCATCTTACCATCAACTCGTGGCTGGCTGTAAAGATATCGGCCATCGCTCGAGACACGGTCATGTCCGCTGCTGAACAGGCCTGCATAGCGTGTAATCCGAATATTAGGCAAATGGTCTTTCGAGGCCTCGAAGGGACTGATGTGACTTGAGTATATCTAGTCGAGTAGACCACGCATCTGAGGTTCTCTGGATCAACAAGCTCACTCATCGTTTGACTTAGCTCGATATGAAGTACGCACTTTCGTTCGCCGCCCTTCTGGGTGCTGCAGCAGCTCAGGATATCACCTCGACTGTCAACACCCAATGCTTCACTCGCTATGCACTGCAGAGCACTGCAGACATCGAGACCGTCGACTTGGCCACTACTACCACTCGCACTGCAACCGTGTCAGTCACTGAGACGCCTCAGGAGACCTTCACGCCTCCTGAGGTGACCAGTTCTGTGACTACCACGCGCACTGTTTTCGAGACCACTATCCTGCCCATACATACCGACACGTACACTACATCGATCACAATGAGCACAACTCTTACAGATACCGAGACCGAGAGTTACACCCAGACTGTCACCGAATCCTCGACCACGACCGTGCAGTCCACAACTACGGTAAGTTTCATACAATCTTGGTCAATCTGCTGTGCTAACGCAAGAAAACACTAGGTTGCTGCTCCAGCTGGATTCACGAACCTGGCTCAGATGCAAGGTTATGCTCAGAAACGCAATGCAGTCGTCGAAAGGCGCGAAGCCCTGCAATCGCGAGGTGAAATCAAGGGCGTTCTTCCGATCATCCCAGAGGCCACTGATGCAGGCCTTCTCGCCCGTGCCGCCACTACGAGCTCCAAGAAGATATCATCGACCACCTCTAAGAAGGTATCCTCTACCAGCTCCAAGAAGACTAGCTCTTCCTCCCAAAAGACCAGTATCACAAGCTCCCAGAAGCCTGTTGCTACAGGTCTCAAGGAGGTCGCATGTGTTGCTTCCGATCCTGTCATTGCCGCCATCAAGAACGACTTTGGCATGCCTCTCACCTTCTGCCAGTGGTGGGTTGGAGCTTCGTACAAATCTACCAGTCCTATCCCCGGCGTCACCCCTGCCGATATCAGCAGAGTTTGCAAGTGCATCAAAGCAACTCCAGCTCTTGTAGGCGGAACACAGACTAAAGCAATGGCCTCACCTACCGGCGTCAGCAAGGTTGCCTATCTCGATGCTCTCCGAAAGCTCGTTGCCCAGCCTCTTCCTTTCTGTAACTTCTGGTTCAACTCGTAAGTACTTGGAAGCCGATTGCAGACCTTCTTATCTCTGACTATTTTCCCCATAGTCCCACGCGAAGTGGCAGTCCTTTCGGCGCACTCGCTGCCCCCGCCGTCTCCCAGGTCTGCAGGGCCGTCACTGCTACGCCGACTCTGCTCAGCTCAGCAAAGCCAACTTCCACCAAGCCAGTCAGCTCCTCCAGCAAGATCACCGTGCAGAGCAGTAGTTCCGCCACATCTGTCAGCCGAGTGTCTAGTTCCAGCAAGCCTCTCAGCTCAAGCAGTCAGGCCAGCATCAGCCAGCTCCCCACAGTTGGCCAACAGTACCCGGTCGCTGTGTCCTGTACCCGCAGCACAACCATCCTCACCACCCTAAGCACAACCTTTACAGCAGCTACTACCACGTCTACTGCACCCATTCCTACAAAAATGATCACATTTACCAGCACCCTGACCTCGACCGTTACTTCAGTCCCGGCGGATCAGACCAAGATCATCACCGTCTCCACTGACACAGTCACTGCTACTTCAACTTCGACCAGCAGCACGGCCGAGTAAGTTCAACCCCATGCAGATATTGGTCACAATGAAGCGCTAGTGTTCAATTTCCCTGACATGTGTATCTGACATGAAACAGAACTCAAACCTCGACCTTCACTGTCGCAGTCGCTTCGGCTACTTTCCTGGCACAGTGTGCTCCCGCAAACATTGTCAGCAGTGCCGTGGGCCAGAAGATCGGTACCATCAGCTTCAACAAAGCGTTCACCCTGCAATCGCTCTATCTGCAAGACACCACCGGCTACGGCTGCTGCGGTAAGTTTCCTATCATCCAATCATCTCACTCAGCTGACTGACAATGATTATAGCACAATGCGCCCTTACTGAGAACTGTGCTGGATATGCTCAGGCTCCTATATCTCAAGGCGGTGCTTGCTACTATCTGACCACCGACGGCCGTTGTGATGTCGAGCAGAGCTGGGGTGACCGCTTCCACTACTACAACACCAATGGTGCTGGATACCAGGTCGGTAACGGACAGTGTGGTTTCTTGGGTCCTGCAGCTGGAGTCCCTGTCGTGTAGACGACTGCGCGAAGGATCTACTCCGAGTTCACCAGGCATAGTTTGCCACCTCGATTTCGTATGTCTCTGCTTTTATTGCGTTGTCTCAGGATGTTCAAGGGTTCTTTTACAAGTTGTAATGTCTTTTCTCCGTCGGCACGCAAAAGTCGACCAAATTGTATATTTTGGTAACTTTGATTCCATCGTTTTCAATCATCAGAATCATCTCCTTTCCCGCGTCCACCATAAAATCAATTTTCACAATCATTTCTTCATCCACAAATGCTCCAAGAACAGTCATACTCAGTAAACTGTCAATCCTATGCAGCTCCTTGCGTACCCATCGCGGATGTAAGCTTTATTCCCGGAGGAACCAGGATTAAAGCCGAGATGTTTAGCTTAACACCGTAACGCCCGACTGTTCTTATCATGGCAGTTACGTCCCATTGCACTTGTGTCCAGTTAGATCCTCAAGGTCAGTTCATCAATTTGTCTATATTAAGCTCTATTCTTGTCTGTCTTTCGTCTATCAAAGACACCTTTCCCTTCGCAAACTCTCCTCAGATTCGACAGCTTCCATACTACCACTGACTAATATAGCGAGCATGCCATACAACACTGCTGCTTGGATCGTGGGACCGAGAAACACTCCTCTTATTGTCAAAGAAGCACCGTATCCATGCCCTCACTTCGATGAGGTTGTCATCAGGACTGGTGCCGTCGCTATCAACCCTTTGGACTTCAAGATCCAAGACCACAACCCTCCGATCGCTGGCAAACCCATTCAGTATCCGACGATTCTTGGTGCTGACTTGGCTGGTACTGTGGTGTCCGTGGGTGGCGATGTTACAACGCGCAAGGTTGGCGAGCGAGTGATCGCGAATGCACCAGGCGTCAGTAAGGGCAATCCTTCAATGAGTGCATTTCAGCAATTCGTGGTTCTACATGGGTCTCTGGCGATCCCGATCCCAGAGTCGGTGCCTTTCGAAAGCGCTGTCGTCTTACCTCTTGCCTGCTACACAGCTATGGCTGGGCTGTTCGTCCCGGATCAGCTTGGACTATCGACGGCTGGTCTAGGTAATTCCACTGCTACGCGTCCTTCGACCGACTCCGTACTCCTGATCTGGGGCGGCAGCTCAAGTGTCGGCTGTTGTGCAATACAAATGGCTCGCGCAGCTGGCTATGAGGTCTATACCGTCGCAAGTGAGCGTAATCGTGCACTTTGTCTCTCGATTGGCGCCACAAAAGTGTTTGATCGCGCCAGCGATAACCTGGTACGGCTCATAGTGGAGTCTCTCGAAGACAAGATCGTGGTTGGAGCACTCGACTGTATCGTTGACGGAGAATCTACAGTCAACGGATGCGCACGAATACTAGCGCAAGCCAATGGATGCAAGAAGGTTATGACGGTGCTTACTCCGCCGCAGACAAAGCCAGTAGATGGTGTCGCAGCACAAAGAGGTGAGATTCTGCCTGCTGGATTAAGGTTGACAAGCTAACACCCGATGTTAGTCGGCATTCCTGCCCTTCAAGAGACCAAGATGAACGACCTGCTCCATGCGTGGATGGCACAGGCTCTAGTGGACGCCACATTACAATGCAAACCGGATCCTGTGGTAGTTGGAGATGGCCTCGAATCAATTCAACTAGGCCTCGATGCTCTCAGGAAGGGCGTAAGCGCAACCAAAACCGTGGTCCGCTTATCAACATCAACATAACCCACTTCATTATCGTTCAGCTCTCATGTCCTAGTAATCATCTACCATAGCATCACACTCAATCTCCACTAGCATATCCGCATCCACAAAGCCACCCACAACAATCATAGTAGCAGCACATCCAAAGTCAGCACCATTCTGCTTTCCCAACACTTCACTAAACGCCTCTGCCACAGCTCCACAATCTTCCTGGTTCTGCACAAACATCTTGGTGCGTATGATACTCTCTGCACCACGACCTCCAAGTGCCTGAACGACTTTGATGATTTCTCGGAATGCGATGTGGGCTTGTGCTTTGGCGTCACCCGGGTGGAGGACTTTTGCGTCTGTGGCGGAGGAGGATGGATTGACGGCGGTGGTGCCTGAGACGAAGATGAAGGAACCGCGGCGTATGGCGCGGTAGTAGCCAATTTTTGCTTCCCATGGAGAGCTGGTTGCGTGATATTGCTTGGCAGTGACTTGAGGGAGATTGGTTTGA
Source organism: Aureobasidium sp. EXF-3400 (assembly GCA_024195585.1). Lineage (NCBI taxonomy): Eukaryota > Fungi > Ascomycota > Dothideomycetes > Dothideales > Saccotheciaceae > Aureobasidium > Aureobasidium sp. EXF-3400. Next base: position 35,997 of record SWBL01000172.1, on the reverse strand, counting down.
GAAGACATATTGGTGGAAGTGCAATCAATGTATCGTAATCTTGTGATTTGCCGAGTGTGATCTGAGAGAACAATGTATGATCGAGATGTTGCGTGAGTTGGGAAGCATGTCAATATATCTGGTGGAAATACTGATTAGGTCGTGAGTCATCGTCAGCCCTGTCGCAGAGCCGCCACAAACAGGTCGGACCACACTCATGTCAGACACACTAATAACCGATCTTCGAGGTGCTGTATTTGGGGTGACCACTCCTTCACCAACCAATTGGTATTACAAACTTCCGCCATCCATTTTCTGTGTCAGCCTCCTCAAATGCCTCGATGGTTCCCTCGACCCCTGTGGCACCAACTTCCCAATCACCTCTCTCAATCATTCCTTTCCAACTTTCGAGAATCTTGACCAAACGTACCCCATGCATCTCAATGAAAGGGTTCCATCCTTGCTGATATAGATCAGTATACCTATCACCGCAGGAGGAATCCTCAGAGTAACGTTGATCTCCAATCTGTAAGCCGTCAGACATTCGAGCAAATCCGTTCCCTCCGACACCAAATGGTAAGACCAGCTTGACTGCATCTTCGAATGCATGTCCTAGCTGGCGTTCTGACTCGAGTAGATATACGCCAGCTGGAACTGAGGATAACTCATCAGATGGGGTTTGGAATGGAGGGTCCTCCCTTTCGTCTCTATCGGCGAGCTGGAAAGATTTCGACGAGGCAAAAACCAGAATTGGTTTAATTGCGATCGAAGCAGAGTCGAGGTTTTCTTCCTGGTGCAGACCATCACTACGATAGAATGGTTGTTGCGCAAACGACTGCCTGGTCGGTACAGAGAGACCAGGCGCAATATACGTGAATGCTGGCTGTCGAGCTTTAGCAACGAATGATCGTGCAAAACCAGGTGGTATTCCTTGCGCATCCATGAAAGAGTCTGGGAGCACAGGCTGCCATATTGTTGGCACTGTGAATCCTTGACTCCGCATCCGTGTCTCAATGCTTTCCACCAGAGCGTTGAACGCATCAGCCGTCTTCTGCACCATGAAATCATTCCAATGATGGCATATCCAAGGAAGATTCTTGCCAATACCCTGGACTGAGTGCTGCACAGCTTGTATCTTGCCAACATCTATCATGTCAAGCCACGTCGAAAGAGTCACCTCCAGAGGAAACCACGGTGTACGTCCGTTCAACGTAATATCAGTATCGTGTATCGACATCTGCATCACAGCTTTGTTTTCCCATTGGTCGAACGCAAGTCCATCGGGATGACTTGCCATAGATGTCGCTGCGTAAAGTGTAAGATATCTATACTTCTCCTCTTCTTCGACCACCCATTCAAATGTCTCCCACATCCGATCTGGATCAAACAGACCTGTAACATAGAAGAACAGGCAGAAATGGCCATCGTTCTTGATCATCTGTGCTTTCTCAAGGAAAGCTACGAGATCTGGGGAAAGAAGGTGTCGGCAGTCTTCAGCGCCTTGCCCGTGATATTGGAACCAATTCACTGTCTCTAGTGTGTCGAGAGGTCTGCCAGATCCGATCCAGCCCCGTCGGATAATTTCGTTGTGTAGAGCAGCGCAGCGTTCGTGATCAAGTCGGCCAGGGAATCGGACCGGATGGTCGTCGGTGACTTGCCAGTAGAAAGGTGTGGAAGCCATGACTTGACAATGACGACTGTTAGAGCAGGAAGACCGATGAATTAGAAGTCGCTCACATCATAGATCTGTATGGAGCTTCAAATGGGATGGGAGAACCGCAGCTCATATGACATCGTGAGGAAACAATCGTGGCTAATCTTCGGGTGGAACTTCTTGTTTCAGGATGAGTAGTATGTTTCACATCTAGATGTAATGTTATCAGATGCTACTGTAGGATTTGATCATAGCAAGGTGAAAAGAATTTGGAAAACATATCTCGTCGTCAATTTCGCAGCAAGGATAGCTCATGAAATTGTAATGTAGGTTATCAGCAAGACCCAACCAGACCTGAGTATTGTTGTACTACTCGAGTAATTGTCCAGTGTGTATTATTGTAATGCTGGTCGCAGTCCATGTCACCATTATCTTGACTGGTGCCATTCTCACGTGAAGAGTAGATAGGAATATGTAAAGCACAGCAGTGAAGCATCTTTTTTTCAAGTCCTCGTAAAACGTTCAACTTTATCATTTGTGAACTATCGTTGAGAAGGACCAAGCAAAACTATGCGGTGACCCCAAAATCCCAAGAAGCCCTTGCTACCATACCGCTGACAATCTTCCACTTCAGCATAGTGAGCCTTGCCTCCTCTCTCCCAATGGACCTTACGGATCCTAACCCATACGTAAGATCGAATGGATCGTGATAGAAACAAATACTCTATAAGCGACTAGCTAGCCTCGAATCATGTACATGATTGGAGCACTCCAGCACATGAGCTCAGAATCAAGCTTTGAAAGTAGGTTTGTCGGATTTTGACGATGGAGTGTAAGTAGCAGGTTTCATTCTTCCAATTCACGCCAGAGGTTTCCTTTTTTTGTGGCATTCGACTCTCGTCGTCGTACACCTTCGCGCAAGGCTGATGTTGTAAGATTGCTGCAGTTTTGCTTTGTATGCGTACCGCAAATCTTCCATCTGTCCCGCTAATTTGTGCCACTTCTTATCAGACCTAGAAAAGTAGAACATACACATCGCACCTGTATTGAATGTGTTTAGTATCTCTGTTATACTGATCTGGCTACACGACTATCATGAACCGATGGAGAAAGTCGACTTATTCTCAGGTGTCAGTGGCGGCGGCGAGGTGCATGTAGCGGTGAGGAACGACGCCACGAAGTGGCTGAATAGCGACTCTGTATCTTGGTACTCAAGGGTGGCATATCGTCCTTTCCAAATCCAGCGAGGCTCGCGCCGAAAGCTGGAGCAAGATAAGTCGTGCGTTCCCTCTGCTTTTTGACACTTCTTCAACCATCTCTTGTTTTGAAATTGCCTACAGGACCTATGACCGAATACATGTCTGCGATGGATCTTTCACAACGTCAAGTCTTGAGCGTCCATAATCAAGACAGTGCGAAGCTCTTAAAAGAGCAAATCACGACTTCAGAATGGCAATTCCGGCCACGTCAAGCAAAATGGGGCGTCAATTGGCGAGCACCGTCCAAGATGCTCGGCTTACTAGTCTCTGGAGTTGGCCTGGCATCTGGTCATGACTTCTACTTCAGGTCTCTCGATGGCACGATAGTCGTCCCCCCCACAAGGCCGATATGATCTCGACGACCAAGAAAGGCATGCCAGATTTGGCACTGCGCTTGCGTTCATGATCAAGACTTGCTTCGCCGCTGCGGTTGCAATCGCCTACAAGCAGAGTGCTTGGCTTAACATGCGTTCGAAAGCGCATTCTGTCTCTGGACTCGACTCTATGTTTTCTAGCACAACTGATATCCTCGCGTACCTCGAACTTGACTTTATACTCCATGCCAGAGTCGCGGCCCTGATAGCCGGAGTCACATGGTACGCTCTGCACCTTTTTCTTCGGAAATTATGGCCTTGGATTGACTTGTTCATAGGCTTATGCCTCTCTCGGCACTGGTGGCCCAAGCTACCTTGACTGTAGTCCCATCAATAAACACCACCAACGAAGCCAAGACGGTGCCTGCTCTAGATTTCAACTCTCCAAATTTCATCGCAAATGGCCTTAACCATGGGATCGCACCTATACTAAGCAGAATCAGCTCTGCGACCATCTTCATCCCGGCTATATTACCCATGGACGCTGTATACCCTAACAGTACCTATGACTTGAGCTTCAAAGGGTCAGGCCTAGATTGTCACAATGCCACGGATAAGGCGACAGTATCTGTAATGAATGCAGTACCAAACTACGGATACTTGGACAAAACGACAAACATGGCTACATTTAACCCTGATTCTCCGAACACGTTATGGTTCAAGTTCAAGGACGATCGACTTGTGTGTATTCTCCAGAACACCACATATCAAATTCACACATTGTCTGGCAATTCGACAACGGCGATCTTGCACAACCCCTCAAATATATGGGAGGAGCCGGACTACGAGGACCCGGGGTCTCCACAGAGTAATTACTTTGCCTACATGGAGATACTCACCAGACTGTTTAGAGGAACAATAGGCATCAACTCTGTTGGACCAGCTGGCCAACAGGTGAGTTCTGGATATGGTTTCATAATATCAAACAGCACTAGTGTCGCAAGTACAGCGCTCGAAAGCTTAATTATTGATGCCGCTGACGATGCCGTTGCTGGGATGTCAAGTGACATGTTGACCAGGCCTCTAGGTGTCACCGTGTCGGCTGCAGATCGTGCCCTAGCACATAATCTCACGTTTGAGCTTTTAATAGAGGAGATATTTTAAAACATCACATTGAGTCTCTTCAGTGATCGTCGCTACTGGTTAGTCTTCATATCACCTCCCTCTCTTGACCGTATTGGTACTGAAAGATGTAGGTCGAAAGAAGGGGTGCAGACCATGATCACTACCACTACAGCAGTCAACATCTACTCTTTCAACGCTCGAAGTCTGGTTCTTTCGTACGCAATTGCTTTCATCATCTCTTCATGCTGCGTGACTGTCGGTCTTCGAGCAAATTCCGTGAACGGCGTTAGCCACAGCATGTCGTTTTCCAGCATCGTAGCTGTGACTCGAAACAGCACTCTCGACAAGCTGCTTGTCGGACACAGACGAGGCGCTGAACCTATGAGTAAGGATGTGATGGCGAAGAAGTTGATGTTCGGTGTCTTGAGACACGGCTTGCGAGACGATAAATCCGGGACGATGGAACCGACAACAAGCTCTGATATTGGTCATACGAGCTTTGGTCTTTGTGATGAAGTGGTTCGGATCAAGAGAGGTCATGCTATCTCGTGAGACTCGTGTTCTTCTGACGAAGTGATAACCGTTGGCAGGCGAGCTTGGATGGAAAAGGGGTGTATTTTCAATCAGTAGCTAAGATAGCAGTACTGCGAATCAGACGCTCAAGACAGAAGGTATGAGTCACAATCTTGTCATTGACCCTATGTGGATGTGGAAGCACTGTAGAGCGCCCCTCCCAAGCTTGCTCCTCGCGCCCCTGCAGCTCCCATCACCGATGCAGCTCGGAGCCTCCAGAAGAAGATTGCCGAGCTCGACCACCGCATGGACTCGTCTAATCCTCTTCCAATGATGTCAGTCTAACAGACTTGTTCGACGCTGCCAACCTCTGAGACTTTGTTCGTGGCACTTGATGATGAGGATGTTATCAAGCCTCGTGGCCGTCGCATCACCGGTAACATAAGGGTTGAGTCATCGGACGCCGAGCAGGGCATCTAGGTGGTCAAACCCACATATTTCATCGAGGCGGTCAGATACAAGACCAGAAAAAGGACCTTACAACGCGGAGAGGGGCTCTAACGTCAGTCACCCTGGCCGCCATCACCACTATTGTCGACTCTGACCTCGTCAAGAAAGATTTACAATCCTGAGAACGTGTCATATATCTACTCCTCCAGGTGTGAGCACTGGCCTAGACTAACACGCTTCTTCAAACAGCCTCGATTACAGTGTCGCGAATCCAGGTTTTGACGCCACAGGGTTCAAGAATGCCAACTATTAGCGGATCGGTCCAAGATGATAGCAACTCTAACTCTGTTTCCATTCCTCTTTCGTCTGTCGTGTTCTTGAATAGTTACTCGTGCTAGTGCCTGTGACTGGTGTCGAGATCTGTCTCATGGTAGATATATTGAGATCCAGGCCAGGTTGACTGTGCCCGTCTTTATCGATATGGACACTCATCAGTGGTGATCTACCTAGTGGACATATCTGTTGACAAAGACGTGCCGCATGGAAATGAGAAGCTGGGGATCCTTTGTCACCGTCAATAGTCCATATGATTTCTTTTGATCTCATAGAGAAGCGATATCCCACGCATTAGTCAAGTATTTCCATTGACGACGCGCCGGACTATATCGTCCAATGCGTGCAACCACCTCAGTTCCAATAGCTTGTCCCTACAGAGATGGAAATCCTCTTCAAGCTCTATCACTGACGGCCATGCAGTCTGCCAACCAATGTGCAAAGAAATACCATCGTCGTGTCGAGGCGTCTGTGACTGTCCAGGAAGCAAAGGAACTATAGTCGGAAGCCGTGGGCGGTGCTCCAGTTCCACGCTGATTGTACCATCGTAGCCAAAATTCTTACACCGAGATGAGACAAAACGGGCTATATCGTGCTTCATCGCAAGACTAGCGGGTTCATGGTGAATGAAGACTTGACTAGTGTCGTTTACATGTCAGCCATCTCACATCCCACAGTACCATCATTTTGTTGCACTTAAGAAAGCATCGAAACGTACCAGATCCCATTTTTCTCAAACCTTTCGACAAGCAGCGAAGCTAAGACATCGATCTGATTCTCAAGGCAGTCCAAGGGAGGTAAGATACAGTTTTGCAGTACACTGTGCGGCAAATTGTCCTGAAGGCGGAGGTAAGATAATTTGCCGTTTGGTATGTCGTCGCTGGCGTAATAGAGATCGTGGTTCAAATACGAGCCTGATTGCGACACCACTCTTTTGAATCCTTCGATGATTATCCTTGCGATCGGGGAGTCGTGGACATGGGACAGGATGACGTCCCAGAGCTGCCACGGTGTAGGGGGTACGGGGCTCAGACTTGTGTCCATGGTCGCTGTGGTGGGGTGTCATAACATACACATTAGGATGATCTGACAGTGAGAGCAGAAAAATCGCGTGTTGCGATAGATGCGTGATAGCGAGAGTAGATACGCGCGATTGACTTGATTAGTCATCGGCGGGGTTCCTTTACGGCCGTCCGAGATCCTTCGAAATGAACGCCAGGAAGACATGATGGCGGTAGTGAAAGATGGTCCGTCAAGATCTCCATGTTGTCGTGTGTCCGTTGGAAGGATTAGTGATATCGAGTGTATAGGCGTGTTCGACCGCTCAGGGTGCAGAGGTGATTTCTTGCCCGTTTGGGTTCTCTACAGAATGCGTGTCGATCACGACCTTGGTGACCTCCCAATCGTATTTGAACAGAAGACTCAAGTCTCGAACATGTTGCGATCCGGAACCCCTGCCATAAATGCTTGTCTGCACTCCATATGTAACCTATGTTCATTGGATGTAGGTGAGAGCATGTTAGTGTGATCTACAAGCATCGATCGTCATAGGGCTTATAGATAAATTCATAGCTATAGATCCAGAATGCACCTGGACCAGGACTCATGTCTCCATACTAAGCAATGAACCTTGGAGAGTCTCTAGCCACTCTGTGATAGCTGTTTGTGTATCAGGATGTTCTGATGGCGAAAAGCTAGAACCGTCAATCGAGAGAAAATCATGCTCTGAGCATCCGTTGCGTAGTGACATGATTGGATAGTTTGCTTTGCAGTCCTCACATAGATCAGTGAGAGGACAAGTCTTGCAGATATGGCGGATACTGCCAATGGATCTGTAACAACCACTGCATTCGACTTGGGCGGGAGCGTCATCTCCCTCCAGCTGTAGATCAAACACTCTCACAGCGTCGTCGGGGCGTGACATGTACAACAGACTATGGCCTAGCCTCTCACAGGCAGTCGAACTGTGCGTCTCGCCACGTTTTCGTTGAGCAAGGAGACCTTCGGCAAGACATATGGCAGTCTGTTGTAGACATATCCACCCTGCTTCGGAGCGCTCCGGAGCAGCGGCCTCTAGGTCCACCTTCAGTCTAGACCTCAAACCCGGGATTATGGATAGCCACTGTCTGAAGGATAAGCCATATCTATCCGGTACGTCGGGATCGACTTGTTTTGTGACGAGAATTCTCGTGACCTTGATATTCTCGACAGATAATTGGTGCTCCATCCCAGCATCAAATGCATCAAGAAGGTAGTTGCCTGTAGGACTATTGCAGGCATGTACATCGACACCATGGTCAATCAAGATCGATAATATTCCTGGAAGCAAGCCCACTATGGCGAGATATACGGGAGTTTGTGGTTCGGTCCTGTTTAGATTCGCCCCGTGCTCACAGAGGATTTGCACCATATCCGGTCTTCCTGCCACGATAGCGTGTTGAAGTGCCGTCAAGTCCATGGAATCTGGGACGTCTACCTCAGCTGAAGCATCGAGAAGTGCTAGTACGGCGTCGAGATGACCCTCATAGGTGGCTTTGTGTAATGCTGTCCGTCCGGTGTCGTCTTGTATATTGACCTCGCAACGATAATCAAGAAGTCGCTTGACAATCTTGAGATGACCCAATTCGCATGCGAGATGTAGTGGTGTCTTGTTGGACTGATTTTGCGCGTCTATCGGGCACCCCTGCTTGTACAGCTGTTCAAGATGATCCTCATTGCCAGCTACAGCTGCGTGATGCAGTCCCGTCCATACATCACCCGAATGGCTGGTATATTCGAAGGTCTCCCTTTTGTGCATGGCTCCTAGGAGTTCCTCAGTTTTTCTTGCGCTCCATCTCTGGGCCAGTAGATAGGGAGTCAAATCTTGGTCATCGCAGCTGTTCGTGTCAGCTCCATAGTTTAGGAGGACTCTAGCAACCTCGACCTGATTCATAGCCGCTGCCCAGTGTAATGGAGTTCGCTCTCGCCAGTCTCGTTGTGTAACGTTGACTCCTGTCCTCAGCAAGCATTCCGCAATTTCCCGATGTCCAGAAACACTCGCTTGCCACAGAGGAGTCCTGCCGAAAGGATTGCGTTTGTTTGGATAGACCCCGGCGGCAATGAGGCTCTCGACCGTTGCTTGATCTCCGGATCCAGCTGCGTTGTAGATGCTGGCCAGGTCGACCAATTCTTGCTTGGTAGCGGTATCGAAGATACGTCGTTCAAACAGATATTCCAACACCTCAGTCTGACCACTTGTCGCACCAGCAAAGCCTACAGCATGACGAGCTCCACTGTGGTCCAAGATTGCTGGCCAGTTTCCATCCAATTGTGAAACCATATGCCGCCCTTGGTCTTCACGGCTTGCGGCTTTGATGAATAACATAACGAGCCGTTGGCCAAGGTCGAGATCATCGACATCAGGATCTTGTGTGCTTGGAGGCGGAGGCCAAGGGAAGATACGAGCTTCGACACATAACAGAAAGCACTGGAGCGAGGTTGGATCACAGCTGGCGGATGCCAAAAGACTGTTGATCGTGATGCCCGCAGCCTGCAACTTCCTGGTATCAATTCGTAACTGTGAGCCTGGCTCGACGCTAATGACATCTGCGTCGTAGAGCCCACTCATGAAGGGAAGAGTAAATTCGGGAATACATTCCAGTAACAATGATTCCCTTTTGCTGTAATCGGGATCATACAGGCTGAACAACATCAACGCCAATGCTTGGCTTGATCTCGTGCTCTCTTCGGTGGCCAGCTTCTGTGCAAAGTCATCGTGCCCATCATCAGAATGTGCGATCAAACTGGTCGACACTCGTGTGTGACTTGAATGCTTTCGACTGAGAAGAAGAGTCGTCTCTAAGCAATCGGCCCAATTCAGCGCCACTGCTTGCAGAACTTTCTCCGTGATGCTGACGTCCGTGGTTTTCTGGTCCAGGATGAGGCGCATGATCTTTTCTCCTCCAGAAAGATTGCAGACAATACGTCTGACGACATCCTCAGACCATTCGGTATGCTTGTTTGGTTCCTCCAGTAGCCATTTCACAATGTCCTCACCACAGCGTTGATTGCTCACTGCAGCCTTGACTACTTCCTGATCGAGCGGGCCATCCTCTCCTCTATAGGTACAGAGGAATTGGAGCATCTCGCAACCACAAGATGTATTGGATGCAGCCGCCTTCAAGATGGCAACAGATATTGGAACGTCAGAGTTTGTCCTGCTCAGAAGTGGCCGGATATCCTCTGCACATCCGCACTCTCGAGCAGCGTATGCTACAAGAAAGTCTGATATTCTCGGGGTCGGTGATGCCTTTGCAGTGATCAGTGCCACTAAGTCAATTCTGTCGTAGGACGGCAGCACACCCTGCCACATGTTTTCTTCCTTGCTGGCGTCTATAGAGAGACAAATGATGGCATCAGTTATGACAAATTTGCAACGATCTTCTTCTGGCCATTGCAGTGCATAGACAAGAGCTTTCCTTCCCAGCATAGAGCTCAGTAATTTCTTGATGACGGGCTCCGAAAATGAGAGGGTTTGGTCACCTCTCTCAAGTAGCACCTTCAATTTGTCTGACTGGTGTAAGATAGAAGACGCGACTCCAGCGATGACATCTTCGTTGACCGCAAAGCGCTCATGGAAAGAACCAAATAGGTACAAGAACGTCTCATGGTGTGCAGAGCCTGCAGCCGTAGCAAGAACTTTATCACTCAGTGAAACGTCGGCCCCGTTGACGCTGAGTAAAAATCTTATGACGGAGGCATCTTGTGTAGCTGCTGCAAGCATTACATTCTCGGTCAACATAAATTCGGGCCCGGTCTTTGCCATGAGGTAGGAGAGCATGGGTTCACCACTAGATGTCGCGGCTGACAAGACACTTTCCGAAATCTTGATTTGTGATCCAAATGTCTCAAGCAGCAGTTTCATGTTATCGAGATTCTTGTTTGCCGCAGCGATCTCGCAAATCTTGTCGAGATTGTCGATCTCTTCGTCAAGGTTCTCCTTCCATGCGAGGAGGCTTTCCAACAGTTTGTCACCTGGCTTGCTGGCTGCGTGTTCAAGCAGCTCGCTAGTGATGCGACTATTGTCTCGTTGCGATGTCTGAAGCATCCTCTCGAATAGTGCTTTGTCTTGGCCATCTTTCTCATTCATCGCAAATGCGACCAACACTTCTTCCGTGACTTTTACTTCTTTTGCTCGATGCAGCAGCAATGAAGATACCGAGGACATTCCACGTCGACTCTGGACTGCTTTCACGAACACACCCTCTGGCATAGGGATGTCACTGCGAGAGCAAAGATAATCGAAGCATCTGGGCGATTTGGAGGCCATATTGTGTATGTCGTTCGTACTGAGCTCCGGAAAATCAAATTCTCCGTCCAAACCCATTTGCAATAACCAAGATATGTCGAATTTGCGAGCGATCTCAGGTAAGGTCACTCCTAGATCTAGACCATGAAGAAATAGTACTGAGTCAAATATAGGTTGAGATGACTCCCAATGGGCTCGGATCCACAATCCCAGCAGTGGTCGCTTGGGGTCTAACAAACATTTCACCTGATCTAGAACTTTCCTGGCCTGCTCTCTGTTCTCCAAGTGCAAGAACCAATTAGTGCCAGCATATTGCAAGACGCGAAAGTCTTCTCGGTCCGAGAGCTTCTCGCATTCGCCTTCGAAGATTTCGAGAAACTCAGGAACGAATTTGATACCGCGAACCTTTCGGACCAACCTTGCGAAAGGTTCAACTTCAGCTTTTGCAGCTCTGCGAATTTCTGGTACCATTAGATAAGCAAGACAACTTCGCGCAAGGTGCATCTCTGGTCCGTCCAGGTCCACGAAATCGCAGAGATTGAAGATGCTGCCTTTGTGACGGTCGAAGAAGTCTTTCACCACTTGGTGAGTAAACAGCACTTCTTCCTTGGTCTTGAGCTCGGAAGAGCTGCCACCTGTCTTCCTCTGTGATACCATTAGAAGGCTGCCCAGTGATTTGTGGATGGTTTCACTATTGAGATGGCCCCTGAGATGTTTCAGATGAGTTATTCCCTGTCTTGACAATACTTCAGGGTCAAGACAAATCGCATCGGAGAGCTCTTGAACGCTAAGTGGTCTATTGGGAAAGGGTCAGAAAGTTCTTTTGCTTGAGAGGTGTCGTTACATCACTGACCTTTTTGCAAAGGCTACCCAGATCAGCACCAGGGCAAGTTCCTTCGTCTGGAGTAATACTGACACAATATTATCGAGTAGTTCGTTGAGCTCTCCAGGGATGCTTCTGAGAGTCTCCTCGATGCTAGCATTGCTTGGGAATGGCAGATAGGATATCCGGTCCAACACGAGTGATGTCCAGAGTATTGACCTTTGTGCTTTTTCCAACAAACGAATCCGAAGTAGAATCTTGTGATCACTGGTGAATGCAGCGCTACTGAGCTCTGAGATTCTGTGGTCGATGTAGGAAAGCAGGTCCTCCTGGTGTGGATGAAAATGGTACTCTCCGATGCCTTGTAGCGCAATCTCGATATCTTTTTCGCCTGGACGACTAGTCACCAATAATTTCCTGCGTGATGGTGTCCTGGTGAAAGCTTCTATAAGGCGTGATAACAGTACTTTACGTTTGTTGTGCCGTGTCTTCAACTTTGAACCTTGGCATTCGTCCAGTGCATCGATGATACAGTATATGCGTTGGTGCCTTTCGTCAGACAATAGCCTCGAGAACAAAGTCCAGAGCTCATCGAACGACGCGGTCCAAAACTTGTATGGATTGTTCACGTACTGCTGAAGATGCATTTCGTACAGCTCCTGGCAGTCAGCTAGCTGTAGAATCAACGCTCGAAGCATTGATTCCGGTTGATTGTATTGCTCTTGTTGTCCCTGGAAGAAGTAATACACCACTGAGACATCGCTTTTCGGCGAGCCGGTGGAGCAATCTTCGAGATACTTTGTCAGGAACCCTGCAAGAACAGATTTACCCTGACCTGGCGCTGCCCAAATCCACATGACGGCCGTATTGGGTGACTGTTTCCAATCCAAGAAGCTCGTATCATTGAGTAACCATTGAAAGGTGTCAGGATATGCGTCTGCGATGTTATCCCGGATGACGCTAAAACTTGGCACATCTAACCGCCTGACATTATGATACTGGACCTCTGTGAGTTCTGTAATCTTTAGATAGATGCCTTGGCCAAGATAGCTCGAAACGCTACTGACCATGAACTTGAGAAAATCGAGCACGAATGACAGCTGGTGCATCGCGGGCCATGCGCTCGATATGTCCCCTGACTACCCCTCTGTATTTGGCGTCATGCCTAGAGAACTTCACAAGGCCAGAGTGATCAAGTGGAAGAGGGAAGGAATTGGCTGGATTGGATTCCCCAGCGTGTGTGGCTGATGACTGCGTGACCATCAACCGCTTCTCACCGTTCCTTTCCCACTTTCCATTGGCATCCTGTTGATCAAATCATCAGGTCTGATGGTCGTTAGCAAGAATCTAGCATTCCTTACATTGATGGTGTGACTCATATGCGTTTCGTAGTATGAGTAGATCTCGAAGTGCTGAAGTTTGTAACATCTTCTAAAATTATTTGCCAACTGCTGTAAAAGAGGGGACGGAGATGCTTCATTGTCTGTGATCAAATCTCTGATCAGTCTTTCTGATGGTCTTGCGTTGATCACAGCCTTGAGTAGAGTTTCGTGACGGAGTCCTAGATGAGGAACTCCAAAGAAGAGTAGACCATAGCAAGATTTGAAGAAATCTTCATCTGTGGGGCGCATTGTTGTCTCATCCATAGCAGTGACAATCGCCTACATCACATGATTGGTAAGCAAAGATATGAGCGGGAGTAGAACTGCTTAGCGTAGACACTGACCTCCTTCAGAACAAGCCCTCCCATACTGTGACCTAGAAGGATTATAGGCCGATGACGAGTCTATCGCGGTCAATTCCAGTCTAGGAACACGAGTCTGCTTCCACTACTCACTTGTTCATCCTTTCTATACTCTGTCACTGTCTCCAATAAACCTTGAGCAAATTCTGTGATTGATTCTCTGGATTCTGATTCAAGAAGGCGAGAGTCATAGCCATACAGCAACACCCGCATGTTAGGTATACTTTCTGGGAGATAATCTCTGAGCCAATTATCGCTGGATCGAGTTTTGCTCTTAAATGAACCGAAGGGGTGAGCTGAGAGACCAGGTACAACGATTAGACTGCGAAGCCGTCAGCACTGAAAATGAACGAATAGGTCCAATTAACAAATAACCTACTCGATTGCGCTTGAGTCGTCACAGCCGTCATACAGCGTTGTCATCCCGAAAAATTGGTCGTCAGGAGTGATGCTACAATCAACACGTGTCAGCCGTCAAGGTAGCTTTAGAGCGACTATACTTGACTCACTGAGTTTTGAGCACATGGTCTCCTGGGATTCGGATACTCAAGTCGAAGCTCTCATAGTTCTCGAACACAGCTCTGGTAGATTGTAGCGATATAGTAACACAGAGTCGGTCAGACTCTACTGCTATGACAGTCTTGCATGATGTCAACGGAATGGAAAGTTTTTCTTCCAACGCTTGAATCAACACTGAGGGTGTAATCAATGATAAATTGGAAGTTCGACCTGGCACATCAATGAACAAGCGCCAAGTCTTGAACTCAACCAGGATCTTGTATGTCAGTATACTCCTGAACCTTCATGAGCGATCAGTTGACTTACCTTAGGAACGTGAGCTTCCGCCATTGCAAGATGTGGAGCTGAGGCTCTCTCGTACCATGCGAGCTGTCGTCCTCAAAAATTACAACACGCTATCCTTGGAGGAAGATAAATTATAATCAAGACCTGGAGAACCTGCGAGGTTTATAAATCACGATCCTACGCGCTAGGACCCCCACTATCTGCTTATGCAGTAAGCAGGTAGTCAAATGCGCCAACTCGTCTGCCTGGAAAATGAGCGTGTCGCTACGTACAGGGCCACTCGCCGAAAAGATCTGTATGGCTTGAAAAGTAAGCACGGACATTGGTCAGCACGGCGCAGACAATATGATCTACTGTATGGAGGATTTCGAAATGTGACGAGCTGCAGATGCAGCCATTGGTTGTCACATGTGATCTGCATGCGTTCACCAGTCTAAGGCTTATGATGAGTTCTTATCGCCATCTAATACGAAGTCTCTCGGACTGGCAAATTGTAGGGTTAGTCAGTTCGAAAATCGAGCAAACCACCGTAAATGTCTCTTTGTTGTTTTCGTCGGCATGACCTGCACGCGCTAACACCCTACACAGATTGTTATCGCATCCGATGGAAAACACGCACATATGTGCATCTGCATGAACAAAAATTGCAGCGAATAGATGGTGTCACCAAGCTCGAAATAAGCAGTCTACGAGCCTCACACTACCTGTCGGCTGCCTTCGCACCCTGGACTGTAGAACATACTCAATTGCTGCTTCAATGCCGCTTCTTGTTTGCGTATCAAGTTCCATCATTGAAGTTGGGTTCCCTGAATTCAATATCCAGAGCTCGGATTCTAGGTATCTTGTGACATTTGATATCGGAACACATCTGAGGCTTAAAAAAATATTGAGAAGAAACATCTTCTAGACCCTAGAGATTGTCTTGTGTATCTTGACTAGATGGGTGGTCGCCTAGTAGATAGTCACACTCTTGAATAGTGTTAATAGATCAGGTTGACGAACGTGAATCACCACTAGCACTATCGAAAAGCCGTGGAAGATTCCTGAAAGAATATTGAACTTATCGATACTCGACCGTACGGCAGGGTATGGGTTATGCTGCTACAGACAAAGAGGTGATCATTTCTTCATTCTCCAAATTTTGACAAAACAAAAGTGGCATTATTCGTAATCTTCTCTCAAACAAACCTTCTTTCTCTAGACAATGACTCAACATCCTCCCCTTCATCCAGAATGACGATAGAAAAAGTCCATGATAATAGGCGTAGCGTCAATTGGTGCTCCAGCATTGATACTAGCCCAGGAGTGACCCCATCCAGCAACCTTGTAGTGCGTAACTAACCCCTGCACGCCCTTCGAAGCACCAAACTCGTACTTGGTGACATTTCCACTTGCCAAAGATGTGGTAACATTGGAGCTTGACAGCCCGTCCCTGAGAGCCCAGTCAGTGACCCAGTGCGGTACTGCCGGTAGACAATAACCTCGTCGAGGTCCACCAGGATATGGAATAGTGCCATCGGCATCACCGTGGAACTCGATCATTGGCAAGTCGGATCTACCTGGCGAGCAGACTGGTTGTACAATAGTGTTCGTGAGGACAGATAAAGGATTGCAGGTGCCGGTGGTGTTGGTATACTCTGCCCCTGAGTTTGCTGAGAAAGTGCTGAAGCGCTTGGAGAGAGTTGGGTCGCACGCGAGAGTGCCGACAAATCCTCCACCGTTGGAGAAACCGGTGGCTAGCATACGGCTTTGGTCGATGCAATAATGAGATGTGATGTAGTCGAGCAGATCGCTTGTGAAAGTCATATCCTCGTAACCTCCCCCAACGGTATCTGGATCACCTTGCCATTCTCCCTGTCGCACATCAGCTTTGGCTAAACACCTCCCGCGACATATGCTTGAAGACTTACATTCAGACCCAGAGGATAAACAGCAATTGCGTAAGGATTCCATGTCTCACTCGAGAGTTGCGAGTCACTCTCTACCGAAAGCTGATTGTTGGAACGTCCGTGATAACCAATGATCAAAGGTGCAGCCTTGGTGTTCTTGTACGAGGTAGGAACGTGTACGTTGAACGATCGGACCTTCCCACTCGATGTGAGATTGAAAGTTGTGGAAGAGCCTCCCAACTGGACGCCAACAGGCAATGATGCTCCACATCCCGAACTTGCTTTGCTATTGCCAGAAACCGGGACTGGATAGTTTTGCGTGTTTACCAAAAATGCACTGTTTGCCGAGGATTTTGTGATCAAGCTGGAAAAGGACTTTTTGAAGTAGCATGCAGTGCCAATGTAAGTGACAGCAGCACAATTTGCGGTGCCTTTGCAGGCTTGGAGGCATTGTTGGAAGGTAGAAGCAGATGTCGAACCAAAGGATCCAGGGCTCGTATCGAATCCACACAGAATCTGCCAATTGGTTCCTGCGGTGTCTGCATAGTTTGTGAATTTGGACGAAGGGCATAGATTGGTTGAGGTAGCCACGGGAGCACTTGACACTGAAGCAGTTGATGACACAGAAGTGGTCAGCGTCGATGCGACATTACTTTTCGGTGATGAGGCAGCGTCGCCTATTCTGATCGCGGAGATATAAGCATTGGACGCAGTGGTGTAGGTGCCCATACTCTTCTTCAACCAGCAGGTTCCTGATCCAACACCGTTCGTTCCGCCTACGTAGGTGAAGCCTTGACAACCAGCAGAAGCAGCTGTATCACAAGCGGTCATGCAGTCCAAGTACGAGGAGCTCGCTTTGATATTGGTGTAAGATCCGACGTTGTTGTCCGACGAGCAGGTCACTTGGTATGTGCTTCCATTGCTGTCCGTTATAGTCTGTCCATTCGCAGCGGGACACTGACTTGCAGTGGGTATCGTTTGCGCATTGGCGAATGCCGTGACAGCGAGCAGGCCACAAAAGGTGGTTATTCTAGTCATGGTATGTTGTGTGTTTCAAGGGACCTATTGCGCAAGACGTGGACTGAGAGGTCTTTATGGCTGCGGCCATGGACAAAGCCTCAAACATGACGACGGCTAGGTTGAGGCTAGTAGAGACGACGTCCCGCGTCATTGAGACAATGAAATCCAGCCATGGCTGCAAAATGTTAGAGACGCATGTGATTGAAAGGTCGGTTATAGTTGATGGTTGCAGGCTGCATCTTCAAAGCCAGAACAGACTTTCCGTGAGATGTGACAGCAGCTTGTTCTCATAGGCCAGTTGAAGTTGTGAACAATGACATTTTAGGCATGCGCCTTGGATATACACTTTGGCTTCGCAGCCGTCCCGGGATTTCAAGCACAAAGCCCGCGGTCGCCCCTAGATCATGATCACATCTCGCATGAGAACGGCAGACGACTGTTTCGCATAGATGCGACAAGACAGTTGCTTGTCTCAATGCTTGTTCCAGGCAAGACTGGCGCCGGCAGTGTGTCTGATAAATGGCAAACACATCCTTCTTCAATACAAGGAGCAGAAAGCAAGGAGGTAGGAAGGATGGTGAGTTGTCGACAGAAGATGGGAGTGGGGAAGATCATTCTCGGCTCCGCTTCGGGTGTGCCTGACCAAACCTTGTTGGCTGCGCTTTCCATTTCTGACCGTGTCTGTCTCGATCTTTTGGTCATCACTTTGCGGGGATGCAGAGCGGGGATGCAGAGCAGGTGGGATTCAATTTCCTGCTCGTGATCTAACTCCAGCACCTTTAGTGAAGTTCTCGTCGCGTAGCACTGATAGCAAACATATTCCAGCGCAAGCGACACCTGTGGACCCAAATTGCGATCTCAGGCTACAATCGTGGTACCTGAGAGAAGGCGCCCGCTAATTCATAGATTTCCATCGATTCAGATCAGCTCAGCTCAGCTCAGCCCAATGGCTGTGGCTGTCAGAAAAGCCTGTTCTGCCGCACAAGCACGATTTATGACTTTCTACCATGTGAAACGCTGGTTGTCGAAACAGCGACAATATAAAATCACGTTTTCTGTTCTCTGCGCGTCGTTGAAAATCTCTTGCCAACCCAAATCCATGGCCTTCACGAACGCGAGAATGTTTACGCAAGATAATTGATAAGAAGATAAGAAGCCGAAGAGATATGCCAGACACTCATAGAGTATCTCAAGCGAATAGAGCAGTTCGAACACACCCAGATTCTATTCCACGATACACGATGCGTCCATGGAAGTTGTCGCAGCCTGAGTTATTTGAAAGCTTTCCTATTCCCCTTTATCAGCATACAAAGCTCTGAACATTTTAATACACCTCTTGAACCATACCAAGAGTTTCGCCGCATCGCAAAGTGCAAGAATAGCCGGTGGTGCTTCTTTCGATGATATCTGCTTGTCGCAGGAAGTGGGAGTGTTGTCTGAATGCCGGTCAAAACCGTAGACGTTCCACCGAGTCGCTCATGTATGCGACAATTCAAACACAGATGTAGAGCAGTGATGAGTAGGCCAAAAACCGCAACAACGAAGTTGAGAGGGTCGAAGCCCAGCTCTAGAACCATGCCGAAAGATGATGTTCTCGGTTGCTGTTGCTGTCAGGAGAGACGAGGGAAGTTCTAAACGATGAAAGAAAGGTGCAAGAGCAGCCGGTTTTCTCGAAAGGGAAGGGGAGGGGGCGATGCAAATCCTTTGGGGGGCGGAACATGCATAGGCGCTTACAGCCTCAAGGTGATTGGATGTATCTGCGGGGTCATCAGACAGAACAGAGAGGGAACAGTGGTGGTTACAATGTGGTGCCCCAGGCATCAGGATCTTCTACTGCCCGTTGCGGCAGAAACAAGACGACTTGATCAGTACATCTGCCTTTGCAACTGCCTTCGCCAATTGCGTTTCAATCTTTCCCGCCTCTTCCACCTTACCAAGTTTGACAAGACACTCGTGGTACCCATGCAAAGACCAAACATTATTCGGATGCTGCAAAGCACGAGGCAGCGTATCATCAAAGCCAAGATCAGCTTTAAACACTTTCTCTGCTTTTTCGGCTTCACCTTGCTCCAACAGCAAAGCACCTAATGCGTGTCTGGTAGGTTGCATCCAGCCCCAGGGTTCATCGTAGGGCAAGTTATCGTCAAGTGAGACGGCTTTGTCGAGGTACGTGAATGCTTGGGGGAAATTGCGGGCGCGGTATTCGATTTCGCCGTATAGCATTGTTTTTGCTACTTGGAGAATGTCGATGCAGCGATTATTGAAGAGCATGCGTGATGCTGGAACTTTGCTTAGTGCAGCTTCGAATTTTTGCACCGCTTCCCTGGCCTTGTTGACCTGGCTGGTAGCAGCGAAGGCGATTCCTCGTCCGTATAGCACAAATGCTGTGGTCACGCAGAACAGCTGCTCGTCGAGTGGGAGTTCCAGGGCCAGGATATCTTCCCACATACCGAATCGGATGAGGACGTGTACTCGTACAGAGAGGAATCCTTCAAGCCAATCCGCCATCGGAGGAGATGCGACGCGAAGCAACTCCTCAGGCAATGACGCTTCGAGTCCTGCGACACTTTCCAGAGCGACCCTCGACTGACCCGCGAACATTGCGGCATATATGCGGAAGTGGTAGTCATGAGAGCGGTACAATGTGTAGAAGTTGACAGGGCCAGCTCGACTCAGAAACTTCTCATCTGCCTTGATGGCTTCCAGGTTCCAGATGACAGCAGACTCATAATCACCGCATAGGATATCCAGATGAGTCGGCATGTGATGCAGATGACCCGCATCAGGAACAAGACCTCGGAGGAGGTTGGCTTTGGGAAGAGCTGCTCCAGGTGTGCTCGACATTTCCATTAGGTGGATGTACATGTGCAGGAGCCCAGGATGTCGGTCAGAGTCGGGATCGCTCAAAGCGCGTTCCAGTACCGATTTCGCTTCTAGAGTATGAGCGCCCGGGGCAGGCTCACCAGTCTTCAGATTCCACAGTCCCCAAGGAGTGACGTTCATCAAAGCGTCGGCAAAAAGTGTTGCGATATCGAGATCGTTAGGGAATGCTGAATACACCTTTCTTGTAGCATCTGCATATGACTGATTCCACGACTTGAAGTCATTCTGATCATACTTCCGAGTCAAATCGGACGGATATCGTGATTGAAGTGCTTCGATGAGTGCTTTCTCGAGCGGCGAGGCAGAGCGTCCTCGTAGTCGCGCCTCTCTAGCCGCGGCGTCGGCTTTCCTCACGGTCGCAAGAAAATCTTCCCCATCGAAAAACTCCCAGGGTTTATTGTAATTAGGGCCAGAAGCATATGCAAGCCCCCAAAACGCTAAAGCGCAATTGTTGTCTTCCTCAATGGCGCGCTCAAAGCACTTGATGGCCTCTTCATGATTGAAGCCATAGGTCCAGATCAAGCCTCGGTCAAACCATTTCTGAGCCGTATCGTTTGTCGTGGTGACAGGCTTGTGGTATGCGCCCAGGTCGTAAGGATACATGTGTGGCTCCATATGTATTATTTATGTTACGAATGATTACCATGCGACGGAAGAGCGTTTAGTTACTGCGAGTTGAAGAAGGATCAACCGTTGGTAGCGGAAGAAATGCGGAGGTGGTAGCCTACAGATGGTCGACGTCAAGGCCCGAACATCTAAAGTGGAGACGAATGTCTAGCAACATCTGGATGGGTACTCTTCGTCTTGGCCTCAGGTCCAAGACATCAACATACCAGAAGGATCTCCCCAGAATATCGTTCGTCCATCTAGAGACACTGCAGCCCTTTTCGCAACATTTTTATGATCTCCAGGAGGTTGCTTTACAGATCCCGTCCATGGATTCCAGGTGCCGATCGAGCCTTTCCATCCTGAGAATGCTATCTCTTTTGTGCCTGGTACGTATGTCAAACGGTAGATATCGCCCGACAATTCGACGAATGCCTTCTTCACCCCCGACTTCAAGTCGATCATGTAAAGTTGACCGAAGGAATTGCTGTTGATCAACATGAGGTCGTGCGTGACGATGGGGTGTGTGAGGCCGCCACATCCAGACTCGTAGACTTGAGTAAGTGTGGATGTAGCCACATCCCAGAATTCTACCCTGTTCCAGCGACAGGATAGCAACTGTCGGTCTTTCCGAATGAAGGAAAGCATTCCCGTTGGTCTTTGGAGTCGGATTCCAGGCCCGGTGCTACCTCCGTTGTCTATTCTATAGACCATGACTGTATGCTTAAAGTTCTCTTGTTGGTAACAAGCGATCAGTTTGTTGTCTGCAGAGAACACGATAAGATCGATTAGGGTCATGAACTCGTTGTGGATGTGAATCCCACACAGTCTGACGCCTGTCTCGGCGTCCCATACACTGATGGTGGTGTCCGATTCTCTAGGCAGAAAATTGACCGTGGCTAACATGGTTCCGTCTGACGAGAAGGCCACACCGGCTTCGGTGTATGCACAATAGCTGCACGGTATCTTCACAACCTCTTTGCCCGTATTAAGATCCCACAGCCGTATCATACCAATCAGTGCAACCGCCAGGACGGATTTCGACGAGATTGCCATGTTATATATTCTTCCCTGCTTATCATACTGCAATCTTGTGCTGGTCTGACGTATCATGTCATCTGATGTTTCCGACTCTGAGATTTTTGTTGATGCAGCATCGAGTTGACTGCACGCAACTGTGTCTAGTCCATTAGATGGAGGTGTCTTGTCGACGGTCGCGCCAGTTTGGATAGAGTCGGCTGTGGAAGTCGACGTGTTGTGCTGCTTAGAGTCTGCTCGCAAATTTTTGGATTGACGCCTGGCTAGCTCATGATCAGTGTGTGCACCTTGCGAGGAGCGACGTCGTTCGCGCCTTGATGGATGGGTTTCAGGCAAGATGAGACGGGGAACAATGTCATCAACCTTCTGTATGAGGTCTGTATCGTTCATGTTCCCCCTTGGAGATGATCCAGATGCCGATGGAAGCTTGGCAAAGGTACGACTCGGAAGTTTGGATGTTCCAATGATGCTAGTAAGGCCACCTTCCTGTACAGAGTGAGATGAGCGGCGGCGGTGCTCTTTGGATTGGCCCATATCGGGATTGTGCTCCACAGGCATCCTACTTTGGCGCCGCAACTGATCGCGAACGATATTCTGCTTAATGCTCTCGTGACTTGTACTACGAGCTCCATCTGGTACGGCTTTGCGAGGAATCTTGTGCGCTGCTAGACTTTTTTTGATGCCAGATGGATGTGTCGCTCTGTCATGAGATGATACATGTCTGGCATGTTCCGGGTTGTCCGACAGTCGCATGAGTGGCACGTAGACGGGATCTGATACATTGTTGTCAGACTGTGATCCCGAGTCTGACTCGCTGATTCGTGGGTTCGGGGATGTCTCTTTGTCTGAAGCTTTCGATCGAGCGCTTGCTTTGCTGTTCTTTTCGCGATGACCCGATTCGTGAGCCTCTTGCGACTTGGCGCCTCCTTCGGTAGTCTCCTCGCGGGTTGGTGCTTCAGCGTCGGAAATGGGTTCTGCCTCGGTAGCCATATCTCTCGTGCTAGGTTCCGGGGTTTGTATGAACGACGGATCCAGAGACAGGAAGCTCGATTTATCACCGTGGCGTCTCATGCAGCGCTGGTAAATAGCGGTACCCTTGATGAGGGAATCAAAATCAAAAGCGGTCAAAGCTGTCATATTCGTGTTCGAACTCAGATTGCTAACCATGTCGCTAGCGAAGAGAGCATCGGTATCCTGGAGACGTTTCTGGCATAATTCTCGAGCCCGAAGCATGTTTTGCAGTGTTCTCTGCGTTCTTTCCTGGGTTACTAGCATGTTCATCATCTTGTCATGTTTGTCGCTGATCTTGAATCAGCATGTGGTTTGATCAACCATTTATCACACAAGTACCTTTGTACGAGACTCAACATAGTCGCCAGGAGGGTATTGTGATCCTTGAGTTGGCTGAGAATCTCCTTCATATCGGATTCGTTGTACAAAGCTTTCAACTTGTCCTTGATCGAGATCTTTTGCGCCTGCAGCGGGACATCACTGCTAACAACACTGATCAACTTCTTTACATTTTCTTCCAGGAGAGAAAGAGTGAGGGTACAGCCCATCTTGATGCCGTCGAACTGTTCAAAAAGCTCTTCGTCAGAGGTTTTGAAAGCATCATGGCGACGTTTTGCAAGAACCGACTCCAGTCTGTTTAGGATAACTCTGGTCATATTACATGTTGCTACGATGGATGACAGAGTCAGTGGCATGAATTTGTAGCTCTGATGGAGCTGCGTGATTCCCTTGACGATGCTGTAACAACCAGAAAGTAGAGGGCCAATGGCCACCTGAGCGCCTGCGATAGTCAAGGCCATGGTGGGTGAGACTTTGTTAAGTAGTGAGAAGAGAAGGAAGGGGGGAGTCGGTCTTGTTTTAGCACCTCAGGTACTCCAATACGTCTGCGGCTCAGGATCGAGGCTGATGCGTGCCATATGGCTATGCCGGGCGCAGCAACAAGAGACATCCCATACACGTAATCAGGACCTATCGGAGTTTTTTACTCCCCTCACATCCCGGACCCATCAGAGACGGTCAGTGTCCACTTATATGATGAGGTTCAGGGAGATATGAGTCGCAGGTGAAGGGTCGGATGGTGGTCAAATTGGGAAATGTTTGTCTCGGTCAAGACCCTGGCGCTTTGAGAGTCGCACCTTCCGCCTCCGGATTCAGACCAAGCGTCTCGCCTTCTTCCCATCCCTAATCATTCCACCAAATATCAAAACCCAGCAACATGTCAACATTCGGCGGACCCGGCGGACGTCAGGTCATCGCAAAACCCACACCGTACGCCCGCGACTCAATCCGCCCGCCATTGTTGCGCCCCCGCTGACGGCGCCTTCGCAGACCCGAGCGCGGCTCGTTCCCTCTCGACCACGATGCCGAGTGCCAGCACATCATGAAGTCGTACCTACGCTGCCTACGTGCCCACCGTGGAATGAACGACGACGAGTGCCGCATGCTGAGCAAGAGCTATCTTCAATGTCGTATGGACAACAACCTCATGGCGCCCGACGAAATGAAGAATCTGGGTTACGACAATACACCACAGGCACTGGCTGCCGCCGCTGCTGCTGGTCATGCCCCGTCATCAGGGGCGACAACGACGAGTAAGACATCGGAAGGAGGCAAAAAGTGAAAACAAGCATGAGGCAGAGAGCGGAACGACTTGTAAGAATAGAAAGAGCAGAGGAGATACAGATACCCTGGCGCAAACATCGCGCAATCATGACAATACAGAAAGAGATGGAAGACTGTTCGTACGCTACACTCCAATACAATTGACACGTCTACAGCTTCCCTAAGAGTCCGTCCAACAAGCCTTGCAAGAAGACCGAGGCCGCGTAGGCACCAGGGTCTCTCGGCACATCCTTTTCGCTGATCTTGTCGCCAACATACGTCGCTCTTCCATACACGGCCGCCATGCCCTCAGTTTTGTCTGCTCCCTTGACTGCCTCAGCCACGGCTGCCTTCAGATCGCCCCGCTCCGACAGCGTCTCGCAGAAGGGAATCAGTGTGTCCATGACGGTTCGTCCACCCACACGCGCCGGTGTATACGTCTGCAGGTTCTTCAACGCCTGTCCCGCACTGCGACCCGCAACTTGCTCGTTGAATTCAAGAGAAGAGTTGGCACGATACGTGTTCTTGAGGTCTGACGTCCACGACGCGAGCAGGATGCTGATGATGGCTCCGAGCGTCCCGCCAATCTCTTCGACTCCGCTCTCGATCTCGTCAAGAATCGGCAGCAGTGCTCCCTCGTGTCGCGAGACCAGTCCAGCTGAGAGTTGTGAGAGAACACCCTTGCACATTCCCTCAACCGCCTCG
The DNA here is from genome assembly GCA_024195585.1 of Aureobasidium sp. EXF-3400. Taxonomy (NCBI): domain Eukaryota; kingdom Fungi; phylum Ascomycota; class Dothideomycetes; order Dothideales; family Saccotheciaceae; genus Aureobasidium; species Aureobasidium sp. EXF-3400. The sequence goes on along the minus strand of SWBL01000172.1, from coordinate 10,958 downwards.
CCGCAGTCGCCGTCGCCCATGACAATGTCCCACTTTGTGATGTCGGGCTCTGCTGTCACCGCCGCTTCGCACGCACTTCTGAGTGCACCTTCAAGTGTGGCCACATCCAGCTTGGGTCCGAAAGAGACGGTCTCGTGCCCGGAAAGCGACGCTCTTGTCTGGGTTGGACTGTCGACTCTGACCTGACCGTACGAGTTCCTAGGCCAAGCTGGCGCATTTGTGTCTCTGTCCAGCAACGCATACAACTTGTCTTCCTCCATCTTTGTCTCTCTTGCCACACCGCTCAGGTTGAGGAGAGAGATGCTGAAGCCGGGGGCGTTGAGCGATGTCTCAAAGGGCTGTGCGTATACTCTCGTCGGCGACATGTTCCAGTCCGACTTGAGATGGCTGATGGTCAAGGACGTCAAGGCTTCGAGTTCGAGGTTGGAGAGTCCGCCAAAGTTGTTGATGAGCAAGGCCACCTCGTCATCTGATGTAAACTTGACAAATGCGCGGTCCTTGTCATTTTCGTCGAGGAGGTAGCGCAACAGCTCTTGAATCAGTTCGCCTGGCGGAGGAATTTCCTTTTCGTGAAGGCCCTGTTTTGCGTCAGTGACAGTTTGTGTCTGAAATCGGATAGACTCACGGCTTCGTTGTGAATGCCTTGAGCGACCGATAGTGTGTTAGCAGGTAGGGATTCGTGATGTGCTCGTCCGGGAATGTGACAGTAATCCAGCGACGACCCGATGGTAACACAATGACCATTAACACTCTCGCCAATCGCAAAGCAAGTATCGAAATCATAGTCTTCTTCTGCAGCTGCACCGCAGAGCTTAAGTACTGTTTTCCTCATTGTCAGCCCTTGCATCCTCTTTGCTTTCTCTTCCTCTCCGCAAAACTCACCAAACATATTCCCAGCCAACCCTCTCCTACCCAACTTACTCGTCTTCTCCCTCCCCAATCCCACATCATCAGTCATCCTCAACATCCCCACTTTCCTCCCACTCCCTGCAACCTTCTCCCTCGCCAACCCAAAGTGCAGATTATCTCCCGTGTAATTCGTTATACACAGAATAACTCCTTTGTCAGACGGCACCTTTTCCACAGCAGCCATTATTTGCTTTGTGGAGGGTGAGGCAAATACTTCTCCACTGATCGCTGCGGAGAGGAGGCCGCTGCCGACGTAGCCGCACCAGGCGGGTTCGTGGCCTGCGCCACCGCCTGACAGGACGGAGACTTTTTGGGGAGAGTGAGAGGGGAGGTAAACTACTTTGTTGGGGGCGTCGAGGGAGAGGTGGGGGTTTTTTTGCACGAGAGATTCGAGACCGTGGACTACCAGGTTGTGCGTGTCGGGGAAGAAGTGTTTTGTTGCCATTGTGTGGTTTGATCTCTAGTGGTGGTGGTGTTGCTGGTGCGTAGAGATGGGGAACACCGAGGATGGGAAAGAAGATGCAGAAGTGAGGAGTTGGAGCTGGAGCTGGAGCTGCCACTTGCTTACATAGCTTGACTTGAGTTACCGGATTGAGCCTCCTCTTGCCGGGTGTTTACTCAGAGGGGTAAGAACCCGAGAGGCTGGATCGTAGCGGGGAGATGAGCGGGGTGCTTTGGCGGGGTTGAAAGAGCCTGGGATTGCCTGTTTGGGAAAGCCGGGCGGGTGAATTGTGTTCACCGCTGTGACCGGGCTGCCTGCTACAAGAGCATGTGACGAACAGAGAGACGAGGATGGAAACAGTTCACAGTGAACCAAACTCACGTAGTCTAGGATTCGCAAGGTCCAAAGTCGTGAAAGATATCATAGATCGTTATAGTTAATGGCTGCGACTTTCTACCACAGCAGAATATCGAGACTCAGCTCCAGTCATTGTATAGATCACGGATGTAGCCTTTGACCTTAGTCTCAAACTCCTCCCTGTGCCTCTCCTCCTTTGCACCACTCCACTCCAAACTCCCCACCTCCAATTTCACACTCCTTCCCTTCAAACACCTCAATGCATCTAGACACTCTTTCTTCTCTTCCATACCCTCATCTGCAGTGGTATCTACCCAACTCACCACCACTGTCCTCAAATTTCTCGCTGAGCACAGAATCTCACAAGCGCGACTCGCCCGTTTAGTGATTTCTTTGCAATAGGCGATTGTTTTCAGTGAAGGGTAGGATGCGAGGAGACAGCCATCGAATACAAAAACCAATTCTACGCGTGACAAGTGGGCAAGGATGGGCGAAGAGCAGAGGTTTGTGAAACAAGGGTCGATGCGGTAGAAATTAAAGGCATGACTGGCAATGAGTTTCCAGGTCGAGATGGAGTGGAAGTAGGCGGTTACTTCGAGGCAGATGGATGAGCAGCTGAGGAGGAGGGAGAGCGGAGGTGGATGGTGGGATAATGAGGTCAAACCGACGTTGGGGATGGGGTTGCAGATATGATGGGGGGGACAAAGGTAGGAGTAGATCTCTTGGCGGAGTTCGAGGGGGAGAGTGAGGATCTTGGTAATTGGTCGAGTTTCTGAGAGGTTTGGGATGTTTGAATTCATGTCGGGGTCTGGGATGTTTGAAGTGTTGTAGATGGTTGGAGTGTTCTCGAGTTTCGACATGCTTGAGGTGTTTTCGAGTTTTGTTGTGGCTATCATGATGAAATTGCTTTTGGAAGCGATTGGTTTTCGAGGACAAGGAGACGCGGCGGGCTTCAGCTGCTATGCTGAAGGTGATGAATTGTCGGGAGGAATTGAATAAGGTCTGGTCAGGTAAAAAAATTCTTCCAGAAACATATAAGCAGTAGGTGGACGTGTAGAACGCTTAGGATGGATATCTCATAAGGTCAACGGCAAAGACCTACTTGTTGCAACTGTTCATGATCATGACGGCCGATACGGAAACCATGACGTGGGAGACAATGCGGGGAGATGATAGCGACGGGACATGATCGCTTTCAGGTCGCTCCAACAACTGAGCTACTGTGTCCTGCCTTGCACTCAAGAATAGTTAACAGTGAGACGAGACGGTAGCGGATGTCTGTTGTTTAAAAAGAAGAATATGGTAGGAGTTGGAAGAGAAAGATTGAAGAGTGAGAAAGTGCCGGAGGTGGAGCATGTGAATAGTCTGTGCTCGAAAAGCTTATCTGGCACGCGACGCGAAGACGGGCAGGCGCGACAGAGCCGCAATTGAATGTTTTGGCATGATGAAGTGGATTGAGTTCCTGCTGTCTGGCATGATATTACCATGTCCATACCCAACGACTTTGTCTATTCTCCACGGCCGACCACAGATATCATTACTGCTCCTGTCAACATACTCGCCGACAGACTCTTGTCCAGGAAACGCAAGCGAGACGGAGACAGCCCGCCAGCAAAAGCGCCCGCTCGTCTGACGAAAGCCGCATCGAGAGCCAACACGCCCTTGCACAAGGCCTTCTCCGACAACCGTCTGCCTCCCCCAAGCAATTCGCCTCGCCCTTTATCTCTACCTCAGTCGGTCGTCGTCAAAGTAGGCCTCACCTCTTCGCACAGTGCGAGTCGCAGTCAGAAGTTTTGCTGAACCCTCTGCAGTCTGTCGACAATGACAAAGCACTATCCTTTCGCATCCTCCGCACTCTCCCTCGCAGTGCTCTGCCGTTGAGCTATATCGACAACTCCGACACTCCCACTCGCATCTTCTCCGCCAATCTCCCTCATCTCGACCATGACGCCCAACCTTCACCCCTCGTTATGGTCGCTCGCCCCGAGTCCCTCCCTGATCAAACCCTGTATGCTGTAGAAAGAGTCGGCCACAAGAGATATGCATTATGCAGGTTGGCAAATTGGCTGGAGGAGCAACACATCGCCGCCCTTGTGTCATCAGCACCCACCATCGCTGTACCGCTGCGACAAACGCCGCTCGACAACTCGAGCCAATCTTGGTGGCAGTCTGCAGCCCCCGGCGCCCTCTCAACACCGGCAGAAACGTCCCGCAAGGCACCTCGTTTGTCACTCTGCCTCCGTCTTCCACCACAAGCTGAGTCCGTGCCGCGGATTGATCTCGACATTGCTTTACAGCCGCTTGATCAATCTGTTATCCCAGACGAGACGTGCGAAACCCCCGAAGACTTGTTGGATCGATTCCTTTCACAGTACCTCGACACGCTGTATCTTTCCAAGACACCCCTCGCCTTCTTCACCAAAGGCCCTCTGTCACGCTTGCGGGCTGCCTTTACCGCTGGTCAAGTTCAAGGCGCCTCGCTAACAGATCTTGTACAGTTCCTGCGAAGTCTGATCCCCTCGTCTGCCACAGCAGACAAGAAGTATCGCGACAAGCTACCCGAACTTCTGAAAGAATTGCCCTCGCAGCACCTGGATCATGATCACACCCCTGCTGCTAAGAAGAAGCGGCGCAAGAAGAAGCCCAAGCCAGACAAGTATGGCTTGCTTCCGGAAGAGCCCGACTTCTTTGCCAAGTGGTGGTATCAAGATGAGTCTTCGACTCCATCTGACGAGACGGCCGAGCAGTCGCTCAAACGCAGAGGTCGCCAACTCAGAACCCGCGAGACCTTCATGCAGGTTGTCCTGGTGCTGGAGATCCTGAGTCTGGAGGCGCTCCCCGAGTTCAAGGCAATGCAAGAACAAGCACCACAATCAAAGAGCAAGAAGCCCGACGCAATCACGACGAGCCTGGAATTGCTCGTGGACAAACTCTGCATCTGGCACTCTCTGCACAGCGCCGACCTACTAGGTGACGCACCCAAGCCCGATAAGACAGCCAAAGAGGGAGCCAACCAACTCCACAGCTTCTGTGTCGATGTCATTATACCTTTCTATATGTCTCGAACTCATGAGCACGCCTCTGTCGTCAACAGGAAGCTCGGCGGTCCATGCGCTTCGACAGGTTCCAAGCCCAAGCTCACTCGCAAACCTTCCGACGCAGACATCAAGGCTACTGTCGACAAGAGACCCCGTCGCCCGCTGGTTCGTGTTGCGACAGAAAGCTTCCCTCAGCCCGCCAAAGCTTCTCGTTCCTTCAGCCGCTCAGTCACCGACTCGCAAGTCGTCCCTGTCAAGTCCGAGACGCCAGAGGTTTCCATGTTGTCCATTCCTTCCAGGCGTGATAGTCAGCCCTCTTTGGCACGGAAGAGTGATGTCTTGGAGAAACACCGCTTGCGCCAGAGAGAAGTCGACTTTGGTGCTCTCGCTGCAGCAAATGAGGCAAAGGCAAAGAAGAAACAGGAGGTCGAGCAGAAGCTGAAGGATGCTATTTCCACCTTGAAGAAGCCGAGTCGCGCCGCTGTCTCGGGCGAGTTCGTCGATGCTGTCGAGCAGAGAAAACGCATGGCAGAGGGCAGAGCGCGACCGCCATTGCACAAGCGAAAGTCTTCGTCTCAGGCTCAGGTTACTGCCACTCCGACAAATGTCCGCAAAACCTCAGCCATTGCTGCAACACCACACCACATTCCAGCTCCTTCTTTCGTCCGTCCAGCAGTTCCCTCCTCAGGCCCTTCTATGGTTCCTTCGTCCAATATCAAGCAAAAGTCTTTGTCTTTTGCACACTTTTCTCCGGTTAATGAGGCGTCTGATGATGAAGATGCCATTCCCGCTACCGACCATAGGCCTCGTCACAAAGATGCGCTTGCCGAAACTCCTTCAAAGCCTTGTGTGGCCTTCACTTCGCTACCTGGTGCTACCCCAGATGATGAGGAACGTCCTGGTTACGTTGAGCAGGACAGAGGGGATTCTTCGCCCTTGCGTGAGAGTCCAACTTTGTTGAAGACTCCGAGCAAGCCACAGCGACCCAAGTTCAGCATAACCCCAAGCAAACCGACTCCCTCATTGAACCTTGGAAGAGCCAAATCCAAGCAGAGCATTGCGGTGACACCAATGAAGGCCGCATCGACTGTGTCTTCAGGGAATTTGCTTGAAGGGTTCTCTGCTTCGACCAAACAGCAAAGAGTTGATGGAGATGGATCAGAGGATCCGCCTGATGATATCTATGCTACTCTCGGGTGGGATGATGACCTTGATGACGACTAGCCTTATGTATAATTGCTTGATGAATATTGATGATTCTGTTCAGGATACAATCGCCGTTCGTGACTCGAGTGGGACTATCCAAGGATCCTGATTTTCCAGGTATGCCGCTGGATTCGTGTAATCGCCACAAGCAGCACTTTGGTACAGATGGCTGAGTGCATGCAGAAACATCCAGATGTACAACGAAACAATTCTCGCATGGTTCCTCCATTGGTCAATGTGAGAACGATCAAGGTTGAAAATAACTCTAACCCCGCTGCAGCCGTTGATCTTCCTCTGGAACCGCGTGTAGTTCCTGGCTATGGCAAGTGTTGGTGGTCCGAACTGACCAGTGGAAGTGTAGTCCGAGGGCACCAATCAACATCCGCCAAGACCAACAACTCGGCTTCCTGGAGGATCCGATCCTTTGCTGATCTCGTTTTTGACAAGCTCAGCCTCGCATCATACTCCATACATACAGAATTGTAGGAAAAGTATCGGCCAGAATTCTCCGGGTTTCAGGTAGGTATAAAGACAAGTCTCCGGCTGCTTTTGAAGATGGCGGTCCATCAGAGCTCTTGTAAGGACCGAAGTCTCTGTGATTGTCTTTCTACCTTCTCTCATCACGCGTCAACTTATCATTGTACTCTGGACATCTGCTGTCATGATTGGACACAATTGTTGCGTTGTATTGGCAGCTGCCACGACTCTGTTCGCCGCCAATGCTTTTGCTCAAGCTCCTCCGACACCTCAGGGCTTGACATACATCAATTCGACCATCTACTCAGGTGCATCCATTCTCTTCAAGGAAACGACCATCTGCGAAACTACAGAGGGCGTCAGAGGATGGAGCGGTTACGTCAATCTGCCTCTATCACCTCAAGAAGGTCGCAACTATCCTATTCACACCTGGTTCTGGTTCTTCGAGGCTCGCAGCGATCCCGCCAACGCACCTCTCTCGCTGTGGCTGCAAGGAGGTCCTGGCGCACCAACATCGGTCTCTGCTGTGAATGAGAATGGTCCGTGTAATCTGTTAAACAATTCGAGAGATTCTGTTAGCAACCCGTGGTCTTGGAACGGCAAGGTCAACATGCTGTACATCGATCAGCCAGTGATGACTGGCTTTTCGTATGACTCTTTGATCAACGGTACTATCTATGAGGCTTTGTCCCCTTTTGCAGTCTTGCCCGCTCAAGTCCCAAAAAATGACACTTCGCTTGCTGGCGTCTTTTCTACTGGAAACAAGAGCTCGGCACCTAACAACACTTTAGCTGCCGCCCCACCAATGTGGGACTTCATGCAGATTTGGTTGAAAGAGTAAGACCTACTACTATACTCTTTTTAGTCGCTGCTAACAAATAGATAGTTTCCCTGGTTATACTGGTGACAAACAGAAGTTCAGCATCTGGGGAGAGTCTTATGGAGGACACTGGGTACCCACCTTTGCCGACTACTTCTACAAGCAGAACGATCGTATCAGCGCTGGTGATCTGAGCGGGACACCGCTGACTATCGAGTCGCTTGGTCTGATCAATGCCTGTATCGACGCCGAGACCCAGGTCCCTTTCTACCCTGTCATGGCTGCCAACAACACCTACGGTCTCAAGGTCTTCAACGACACGACATATGCTTCTTCCATGGCGGCTCTTCCTGAGTGCTTGAACCTTATCAAGACGTGTAGGGCAGTGGACCAAAGACTCAATCCGTATGGTTTTGGCAACGACACAGACGTGAATAAAGCTTGTAATCGGGCCTATGAGTATTGTTTCAACGCTGTCGCTAGAGAGACTGCACTTGGAAACATTGAGGGTTACGACGTAAGTGAATTCTCGCTTCCATGTGAAGAGTCTGTGAACTGACGCGAATTCAATCATCAGGCATTCCACTTCGATATCGCATCGCCGTTCATCCACAACTTTCCACCTCGTTGGGCAGCTGGCTATCTGAATAATGCCACCGTGCAAGCGGATCTTGGTGTTCCTCTCAATTTCACCGGCTTCTCGGCGGTCGTGGCTCAAGAGTTCGAGGCTTCGGGTGATTTCCTTAAGGGCAATGGTCTTGCTATTCTTGGGCAAATGCTTGATCGTGGTGTCAAGGTGTCTTTGCTTTATGGAGATCGCGATTACCAGTGCAACTGTGAGTTATTCTCCCCTTCGTCGATCGTATGTCACTCATTCAATCTCGCAGGGTTCGGTGGTGAAGCTATCAGTCTCGCCATTAACTCCAGTGCCTCGACGTCCTTCGAAAAAGCGGGCTACACCAACTTGCAAACAAATACGTCGTATACTGGTGGCTTGACAAGACAGTACGGCAATCTGTCTTTCAGTCGTATCTTCCAAGCCGGACATGAAGGTAAGTCACGTACCCACCTCTCGCAGCAATAATCGCATGTCTGACATAACCCACACCAGTATCCTACTACCAACCAGAAACTACCTACCAAATCTTCAATCGCGTTATCTTCGACCGCGACGTCGCAACCGGTCAAACCTCCACTGCTGCCTCCTCAAACTCGTCCACCTACGCCACTACAGGCAATTCTTCCGCTCTCATCTCCATCGGTCCTCCTCATAATTACGAGTCTAATGCACCGTCCTGCTATCTCTGGGATATCATGGAGACGTGCACCCCTGCACAAGTCCAGATTTTCAAGAATGGAAGTGCCATTACTGAGGACTTTGTTCTCGTGGGGTATACGTTGAAGGATGGTAGCAAGGTGTTTTACAACCAAAGTTCGGGTGCTGGGAAAAATGGGTCCAGCCCGCAGGGGTATGCTCCTGGTAGCGGTGCGTCGCGGTCTTCTGCGATGGATATGGGGTTGGCTGTGTTAGCTGCTGCTGTCGTCGCTGCAGTCATGTAGGCCTTCGTATTTAGTAGTAAAGTAGGCGATATCCGCTCCGCTATCATCCAGGTACAGTAGCGGTGTACAAGGATTTGCAAGACGAAATATCTGTTACCCGACGATCTTTTTAGCTAAGCATCTATCGAGCTTATCTTCTAGGCCAAGCATAATCAAGCTTCAGGGCACGCATGCAGATCGGTGCGTCGCAGTTGGCTGCTTTAGGAAGGTGATTGGCCAGACCACTTGTTTTGGTGTATGCACGCATTCGCTTCCGTCGGGCATGTCGTGTAACTCAAACGTTAATCCTGATATTGCCGTGCTGTCATACGTGAGCCCTATGCAAAGAAAATCAAGACCGTGGCAAGCAGGGCGAGCAGGCGAGCTCCTAGGACTAGATATACATTGCAGAACAGAATATAAAAATCATGGCTTGGCCCACAACCCTAGGTAACCTTCAGACATCTCTCTTCGGCATACTCATCCAAAATGCCTCACTTTCACACCCTCGCCGCCGTGCTCAGCGCAACTCTCCCCATCGCCAACGCTTGGGGCACACTGGGCCATGAGACCGTGGCCTTCATTGCCCAGGACCGCATGGCGCCGCACACAATCTCCTGGGCTCAGAGCGTCTTGGGCAATACCAGTACTTCTTATTTGGCGGGTATCGCTGCGTGGGCAGATACTTACCGCTACACTGCTGCTGGAACTTTTAGTGCTCCGTTCCACTTCATCGATGCTGAGGATAATCCACCGAGTTCGTGTAGTGTGGACTATGAGCGTGATTGTGGAGCTAAGGGTTGTGTTGTTAGGTGAGTTTTGCAAGGACGTCTTTCTGCTTTGATTCTGGCTAATGGCTTGGGTTTTACTACTGCAGTGCTATTGCAAATTACACTCAACGCGTCGTGTCCACCTCTCTGAGTGCAACTGAAGTCAACCACGCCCTCCGTTTCCTCGTCCACTTCATCGGCGACATCCACCAGCCTCTCCACGACGAAGCCCTCGAAGTCGGCGGCAATGACATCGATGTCACTTTTTCAGGTGCAGCCACAAACCTGCACCATATCTGGGACACTGAGATCCCTGAAAAGTATACTGGTGGTTACGCACTTTCTGATGCCAAAGCCTGGGCGAAAACACTCAACACTGCTGTCAATAGTGGTATCTATGCTTCTTCGGCTGCAAGCTGGATCAAGGGCTTGGATGTAACTGATCCTGTCACAACCACTCTCGGCTGGGCTTCCGAGGCCAATGCCTATGTCTGTTCTACTGTGTTACCTCAGGGACAAGCTGCGGTGGAGGATGTTGATCTCAGTGGAGCTTACTACAATAAAGCCATCTCTGTCGTTGAACTCCAGATCGCTAGGGCTGGTGTGAGATTGGCTGCTTATCTTGATGCTGTGGCCAAGAATCAGAAGGCGCTGGCTAAGCGCCTTGTACTGGATGACGTGGATCTGAGTGGAGGAGATCTTTTGCCTGTTCCTAGACATTTGAGTAAAGCTAAATTGGTGCGTGAGGCTGTTGGGTATGGGTGTCAGCACTAGTGGGAGGCTGCGAAAATGATCTTGGTGACTGGAAACAGTGGATTGGAGGTTGAGTTATGTGGCGGGCTATTGAGGGGTGACCTTGGGATCCAAAGCTTAATGATGATTAGGGGTATCACGTAGTTGGTTAAAGATAAACACTTGCGGTTTGACGATCGGGTTAGTCGATATCAAGTCTTGGTCCTGCCTGGCCTTGCACTTTCGTTGAGAAAGGCTGTCTGACAGTTTTCCGCATTCGTCGATGATGATGGTCAAAGCAAGCCACTGCTGCAGAACATGGGTGCCGCGCGGGGTCATGAAACATGTTTCTGTAGGTTTGGGGTTTACTGCAAGAACTTAGAAACCCCGGCCGGGATGGCGAGGACGACCACATGGCTCGTGACTCATCTCTCTGTATTCTGGAAGATTGAGAAATGCATACACGTTTCTTCCGAAATTACGTATGTCCTTCGTGGAAGCAATGGTCGTAGAACACCCTAAACCCCATCATCTTAAGAGATTGTGTGAGATGCAAACTTCACAGCCCTTACTAACAGCAGAACAAAAGGAGATGAGGGCTCGTCGGCTTTTCTTACTTTCTTCGCTCTAGTACGTGATTGGCTAGGATCTGTGGGGAAACTTCAAAA